>JASPKZ010000763.1:0-65344 GCA_030220185.1 Diploptera punctata
GTCTATCTGTATCCATTTTATCAGTTATTGCAATATTTCAAGTCCTGTCTTATGTCTGTGTTCCTTGATTCGGTCTTCCTTAGTGCACCCCTTTACAGAATCTCAAAAATTTTCATTTCTGCTTGCCGTTATCCTACTTAGGTCTTGTTTTTTGTATGTATCCAGGCTTCTGAACCATAGCAGCCAGTAACCGGGTACTGCCAACATTTTATAAAATTTCAGTTGGGTCTCTCTGTTGTTTTGTTATTTAGTGTTCGTTTTATCGTACAACATATTCCCTGGAATTTTGCTATTTTATTATTTATATCATTATCATAATTAAATGAAATGTCACATCCTAGATAATTGAGATGGTTCACCTGTTTCTATGATTTTGTTTCCTATTACTATTTTCGATCTGATTTTGATTTTTCCCTTGGAATGCCATTACCTTAGTTTTTTCTATGGATATTTTGAGATTATATTGTTAACATATATTATGTAGCTTAAAAATATTCCTCTGAAGTTCGTCTTCTGTATGTGCTATTATTACCTGGTCATCAGCGTATAATAATTGTTTTCAAGTAGTGTGTTTTATCTAATTTATTCCTTTATTTGTTTCTTCGTTCCATTTTTTTATTATATCATTGATGTATAGGTTAAATAAAACTGGGAGAGATACTGCATCCTTGTTTAACTCCTTGATTAGTATGAATTTTATTTTTACTTACTTCATTTCTAGTTTTTATAACAAAATTTTGTGTTCCAGTACAAACTCTTTATAGCTGCTATTAAGTGTTTCGGAATTCCTTTTTCTTTTAAAATTGTCCAGAGTTTTCCTCTGTCTACTTTATCAAATGCCTCTTGACAAAATCAATAAAAGCTATGTGTGTTTCCATGTTATATTCTCTTCTTTTGTTTTATAAATTCTTTATCGTAATATATATTATCCATACATGAACGCCCTGGCCTGAATCCACTTTGTTCTTCTGTTAACATTACCTCTGTTATTTGTTTTAACCTAAATGTTAAGATTCTTGAGTATATTTTATAGCCTGCAGTTAAAATGCTTATTCCTCTGTAGTTGTTGCAGTCTTTACGTTCTCCTTTCTTAAAAATAGATTGTACTATTGCGTTGTCCAGGTTTCTGGTATTGTTGCTTGTTTCCAACATAAATTTAAAAAATGTAATAATCTCAGTTTAAAAAAAAATTCCTCCATATTTTATTAATTCCATATTAATTCCGTCTATTCCAGCTGCCTTTCTGTTCTTTGTTGTTTTCAGTACTTCTTCTAATTCTTCCATTGTTATCATATCTATTCCTATCTCACACTCTATATGTTATCTTTAGTTATTTTATTTTCATTATACCACAGTTTTTTATAATGTTCTTCCCATTGTTTCTCCTCAATTGCATTGATCTGTATTGTATCTTTTTCTTGTTTATTTAGATGTTTCATTACTTTTATAGGCTATTTTTTGCTGCCCATGTATATCGTATTCTAGTCTGCTTATATATCTATCCCAACTGACTTTGTGTGCTTTTTTAATTTCTCTTTTGGCTATTGCACATTTATGTTTGTAATCAGCTCTTAATTCTGGTGTTCTATTCTGTAAATATTTGTGATAAGCCTCTTTTTTATCTTTTATTATCCTCTCTAATTCTTCATTCCATATTCTTAAACCCTTCTTGTTATATATTTTATATTTTGTTCCTAATGCCTCATATGCTGCTTTATCAATGCTTTCTTTTATATTATCCCATTTCTCGGTTTATTTCTTCGGAAGTAGGTTTTAATATTAATTGTTCATTTAGCCTATTCTGATACAGATTTTGTTTATACTTTTATCTTGTAATAATGTACTTTGAATGTGGTCTCTTTATTTCTATATTTGTTTTTAGTTTTCTTCCATCTCGCTAATATATTTATTTTTGAGATTACTAAATAGTGATCTGAATAGATGTCACTTCCTCTAAATACTCTCGTATCTGTTAATAATGATGATGCTTTCTTATTGATTAACACATAATCTATCAGTGAACGAAAACCTCGTGCTGACCATGTGTATTTGTGAATATCTTTTTTTCTTATAAAATGTATTTGTTTATTTTAAAATCATTAAAAATTGCAAATTGTTTTAATTCTTGTCCATTTTTATTTATAAACATTTTCTCCATGGATCCCAATTACATTTGCCACTGGTTGATTCCCCACTCTAGCATTAAAGTCTCCTAATAATATTATTATGTCGTTCTTGTTTATCTTATTTATTTCCTTTTGTAGAGTAGTATAAAAATGTTTTTGTTTCTTCATCTCTCCCTTCCTCCGGTGCATATATTGCTATAATTGTCATATGTCCTCTATTATAACTTACTCATAAACTTCAGCAGAAGAAAAGATCTTCAATAACTTGATTAATTGTATCGCTAATCAGTTCCGGTCTAGTATGTATATAAAGTTGTTAAGTCATCGGCATATATATGATATTTAGATTGGAACTCACCCACATAGCTCAGCCTAATCATTTTACATTAATTTGTCGCTGCTTTAAATGTAGCCTAATAAAGTTTAAGGAAATATTAAGAAAAACCATAAGCCTAAAAGATCAGTATTAAATAATTTTATTCCCTACTATACTAATAATGGCCTAATTATCATTCTGTTTTTACGGAAGTAAGTTGAATTTACCAGAGAGGCCTTGGTATCCATTGGCATCGGTATGTAATTTCTCAACTTTCTTCCCTAGGGAAGTCTTCTTCACTTCCGGGTTTAGGCAAGAGTTGCCTGTTCCGTCTTCACTAATAGATCTAAGACCATCTCTTCCGAGGACGTCCGACATCTCTTCTTCCTCTTGGAAAATAATGCAAGATTTTATTTGGTAATCTACTTTCTTCCATCCCTAGGGAAGTAATTGACTTAATTAATGATGTAAAAATGTTACCCTACTTAAAATTTATTGAGTAATACAAACCAAGATATAAATTCACTCGAAATACAAAAATTAAACATAATTATTAGTAATTGAGTGAAATAAATTATATACGCAATTCGGGAAGTAAGTACATTACTTGTCGCTGAAGCTCGGGCTCAAACACATCCTCGATTAGTAATGTACTACTTACGTCCCTTGTGCATAACTATTATTTCATAACTTATTACGAATTTGATCGGCCGCGGTGGACTAGTGGTTATGCTCCTTGCCTGTGGTCCCGAGGGTCACGGGTTTAAACCCGGCCGGGGTCGATGGACTTTTTAGGATGGAAAAATCCAAGGAGCATGTCCTCCGGGAGAGACTTTAAGCCGTGGGTCCCGAGTCTGAAGATTTTCAGGCTCGTAAAATATCCTTAAGCCTGAATGAAAAGACCTCTAAGCAAAAATTTACCGAATTTTCACCGACCTAGTACTACCTTGGTTTCCTAGATGTCAGTATGAGGCGGACGCTGACCACAGACCACTCAAATGACATCTCTACGAAAACAATTGTAACTAAATTAGTATGGTCCAAATTCTTCCGTGTAGGGGGAGAGCGCCTAAATCTCTGTTAAGCGAAACATGGGCTTACAAGAATTATGAATTTGATATGTTTACGTAATTAATATAACTGTGGAAAATGAACCACTACTGTTCTCAAATTCTTTATTATTATTTATTATTCTAAATTTATAAACCATATTTCTGAAATGATATGGACACCTCATAAGAATGGAAGAAGAGAGAATACCAAAGAAGATCCTTAATTGGAAAGCTAATGGAAGAAGTGGAAGAGGCAGGCCTAGAGAACGATGGGCGGATAGAGTGAAGAGAAGTATGGAAGCTAGAGATTTAAGGGAAAAAATGCTTCATACAGGAACTTCTGGTGACAAATCACTTTGGGTGAAGGAGAAACACTGTATTGCGGAATATTCCTAAATAAAAAAATAAACCCTATTTCACATAAATGTATTGGAGTTATAGTTTTATCTCAAAATTGTGCTACATTATGCAATTTTATGTCCACAGCTGTCCGGGTTCTATTCCAGGTCGGGATAGGCTCCTGGATGTTGTTTTTTTCGGGGTTTTTCCTCACCTGTAAGACAAATGCCAGGAAGCTTAGGGCTCAACGGTTTCCGAAAATCATCCGCCATCATTATCATCTTCCTTCACCGGTGTGGAAAGCAACGGGAAGCTAGCACACCTATAATTTCCTAGTAAAGCTGCAAAGCATAGCATGAAAAATGCTATGAATGCAGTGAAAGACCTGCCGTCGGGCAGAATTACCATGTAAATGTAATTTTATCAAAAACTAATTTTTATGAACCTTATTTATGAATATATTAAAAAGTTTGTAGTTATTTTCTGTCAAAAGCATTTCCTTAATGGATCGTTCCTTAAACAGGAGGTGCTAGTTAGAAGACAGATGATTTCGAACCTTTCATTCCAGAACAAAGGACAATCAATGCTAATATGTCCAACACTTAGAATGCTAATACCCTAATATTAGAACTTGAATTCTCTCTGATGTTCAATATTTGGATGTAATGGCCAACATTTCCGTGAGCAGTGAGGAATTCTTTACCACATGCTCCTTTCACCAACATAAAAACTAAAATGTAGCGCGTGGTGTTTACTCATTTAACGTAAAGAATAATAAGAATATTCTGTATATAGGCCTTTACGATTCCAAAACAATAATTTCAGAACTATCACCTTTAAATAGGCGTTGTTTATATTTAAAACCCTTCCATGGCAAGTTATTATCGTCTGTCGACTCCGCCATAAATATTTTAAACACATACGAAAAGAATGCCTTTCATCTTTGTATCATAAAATACTTCAAATAACTTATAAATAGTCCATCACAAGGAACTGCATATAAAGCAAATTCCTTAGAAAGTCGAATTTATTATCCGATTTTGATAGTTTCCAAATACATATTTTTTATTTCTGAATTTATCCACAATACAGTGGTTTACCGTCACCCTCAAGATAAAATATATTTATTTAGCCTGGTGGAGTTAAAGCCATGTGGCCTTCTCTTCCACTCACCAGGACAAACATATGATACATTTAAATACAAAAAAGTACAACAATAGTACATACTAAACAATTATCTGGTCAAACTGAAAAATAATAAAAAATGTCTATTTACACGCTTTATATTAGCTTGACCTGTATCTATCTATCTATCTATCTATCTATCTATCTATCTATCTATCTATCTATCTATCTATCTATCTATCTATCTATCTATCTATCTATCTATCTATCTATCTATCTATCTATCTATCTATCTATATATGTAACGGAATCTTTCAACGCGATTTTCACCCACTTAAAATCATCGGATCGACTTGAAACTTTGTATACTTTTAGAGGACCCGTGACAATACAATAATTTCATATTTATTTTCTAAAATTCTTGCCATAATCATCAGAAAATCAATAATAATAGTTTTAAAAAAACTAAAAGAACACGCTTTATTAGAAAACTAAAAAATGAAAAATAATTTTAATTTCCAATACGCTTGGGATAAAATAAAGTGGTCAACAAAAAAATCATCTCCAACACATATAGAATAAAATTAGAGTTATCAACAAAAAGAAAATAATTTTACCATCAAAAGCATGGGGTGCTCTATATCAATTAATATATTTGATAATAAACAGATATTGGTAAAAGTAAGCTCTCTAAGAAGAAAGTGTAAAAATCATAAAAATCACCCCACGCTTTTATGGTAAAATTATTTTCTTTATGTTGATAACTCTAATTTTATTCTATATGTGTTGGAGATGATTTTTTTGTTGACCACTTTATTTTATTCCAAGCGTATTGGAAATTAAAATTATTTTTCATTTTTTAGTTTTCTAATAAGCGTGTTTCTTTTAGTTTTTTAAAACTATTATTTATTTTTTATTTATATTTAAGAATAATGTGTTTAGGAACATTTTTGAAATGAAAGAGACAAACATACGGATCAATTTATAACAATGAGCTATATTATCTTCAATAAAAACCAAATGTAATAACAAGAGTTTAGTCTCATACTGCGATGGGCAGGACATGTGGCACGAATGGGAAGTGAAAGTAGGACATGAAAACTTCTTGTGGGAAAACCAGAAGAAAATAATTCAAGAGCGAGAGCAATAATGTGATGAGAGAATAACATTCATTATGGTTTCAGGAGATACATTATACAGGAAATGATTGGAAAATATTAGCTCGGAAGTTGGATGTATGAATACTTTAATACGCGAAACTATCCGATTCCGATTGAGGGTCTTTCCACTTTTCAGCGGTTGCCCTTTTTACCAGCCGGCTGCTGGCCCTTCCCATCCACATGTGTCAATCACAGAGGTAGATGATCAACAGCCAGTGTAGGGGTGACATGTGGTTAGCATGTCGAGTCCCCCAGCCGTTATAGCTGGTTCCTCAACCTGGAGCCGCTACTTATTGTAGCTACCCAATTGCCTCACGATGCTGGGTGGGCACCGGTCCCATACTGGCCGAAATACCATGAGAAAATTTCTTCCCCCATAGAGACTCGAACCAACGCAAGTCCCGTAGCTCTGCGCCAAGGCTTCCTACCTTAACCGCTTGGCTACGGCGCGCGGGACGCGAACTATCTATTACTTTAAAACATGACAAAATAATTGAGAATAAAATAATTAACAACTTTTTTTGGACAAAAGAGAACCGAAGAGAGGGGAAAATTATAAACAAAACACACACACATAACAGTAACTACGTACTTTTGAGTTAAGTTCCATTTGTACTGTAAACAAATCGGAAGTATGCACTGCTTTTTCATTGGTCGAATAAACCGTTTTAAACTTCAAGCGTCTAAGAAAACGTAATTTCGCTTTAACAAGTTTCGGAATTCCTAAAAAGTTAGTTAGACTTATACGAATGTGTCTAAATGGCACAAAGAGTAGGGTGCGTGTAGGCAAACAGTTTTCGGACACTTTTGAAATCCAGAATGGGTTGAAACAAGGAGATGCACTATCTCCTCTACTATTTAATTTTGTACTATAGCATGCCATTCAATCTTTAGAGAATGAGGAAGGCTTACAACTCAATGGTATTAATAAGCTGTTAGTTTATGCTGATGATGTAGTACTATTGGCCGATAGCAAGGAGATACTAAAGGACAACACGCACACACTATTGAGAAACACTAAGAAATAAGGACTGGAAGTAAACATCAATAAACTAAATATATGGTCACACATAGAAATGCATCATATTATGGAAATGGACAGCTAATGACAAATGAGGGAAATTTTGAGGAAGTGGCTGAATACAAATACCTAGGAACAATAATCACAAATAGGAATGAGATGCACAAAGAAATTAAACATAGGCTCAATTCTGGAAATGCGTGCTATTATGCATTGCAGAGACTCTTGATGTCCCAACTCCTTTAAAAATACGTTTAAACTGGAAATATATAAAACTATTATTCTACCAGTTACATTATATGGGTGCGAAACATGGACTCTTACTTTAAGGGAGGAAAGGAGATTACAAGTATTTGAGAATAAAGTACTTAGGAACATTTTTGGACCAAAGAGAGATGAACAGACAGGTGAATGGAGAAGACTACATAACAATGAACTACATGGTCTTTATAGGAAGCCAGATATAATAATAACAGTTAAGTGTCGTAGACTGCGATGGACAAGGACATGTTGCACGTATGGGAAATGAAAGACTTGCATGGAAGCTTCTTGTAGGAAAGCCAGAGGGAAAACGCCCAGTTGGTAGACCAAGAATGAGGTGGGAGAATAACATTAACTATGATTTGAGGGAAGTGGATTATACGGGGAATGATTGGAAAGCATTGGCTCAGGATAGGGATGTATGGAGGGCTTATGTCCGCGCGGCCATGAACCTACGGTTTCGATAGTGCCAGTGAGTAAGTAAGTAAGTATAATAAAACTATGTATTATCTAGAAATATTTATATAAGTTATATGTGAGAATTTTAAAATACATATGCCTAATTACAATTTTAATAGATTAAATAAACAAGCATTTTATTGTTTAATTCTTACGCAGGCGATGCAAAATACATTGGGATTTCTGTTGTTTTATAATGGTCGCTTTCTGTAGAATTTCTTAAAAGACTGTAGAATAAATAATTTGAGAAGCGGAGAGAATCAAGTTATTTTTAATATATTCAAATAGTAGTGAAAAATATCCTACGTTAGCCATTGAGGATATGGTGAAAATAACAGCAGAATTTGCAGGTGAGTCAGAATGGTGAATGAATTCTGTTCGTAATGAAATTGCAAATAACAGGTATCTATCGACATTATTGGCACGCTACGAGTTACTGGTAAACCCAGAAAATTGGATAAACATGGGTAGATTTCTGGACAAAACGCGGAAAATAAGAACAACACTTATTCAGGAATAAATAATAGGGAATTACAACGTATATAAGAGAAAAATTTGCGTCTAGATCGTAACTCGCCTCGGTAGCTCAGTTGGTAGAGCACTTGGCCCGGAAAGCCAAGGGTCCCGGGTTCGAGTCCCGGTCTAGGCGAAAATTTTTCTCTTCAAATTAAAAAAAAAAATCAAATTTAATAAATAAATATGTTAACAAATTGCAATACCATTAATTCTTAATAATTCTACATAACTAAGTTAATGTATAATGTAATTGTATTGTTATCTAATTGTAATAGTATTGTTTTTTTTTGTTTTTAAGCATATATTACTACCAAACATCAACTTATTGTAACGGACTGTCAACAGCACGTACGACTTACTGCCAGTGCGATCCATATTTGTAAATAACATTGTATGTATCTTACTTTTAGTTTAATAAAGTCCTTATGTATGTATGTATGTATGACATAATGGAAAATGCGTAAACGCCTGATTAGGTAGGCCTTTGTATATTTTTGTCATAATTAAGAAATGGAAGTTCTTATTATTGGTACAATTTTACCTTGTATTCAGTCTTATTTCCCGTTAAATTCAATATTGCCTAAGAGCAATGTTTCTATAAATGGCAGTTGTTTACACAATTCACTCATATAGCGCGTAAAAGTAACACCACGGTTCCCCAATAGACGGTGTCTATGGAGTAATATCTTACACACGTTTGTTTACAATACAATTGGAACTTAACTCGGATATCGTAGGATTGTGTAAGTGGCATAGGAGCATGGAGACAGAGAGAACACGTCAAGTACACTGGTGTCCAAAAGTTAAGGATAATTAGTTCATTTGCCGACTTATTATAAAGCATTTGTCAGAATAATACAAAATTTGGTAAGATATGTCACAGATAATTAGAAACATGGCACGAAAGAAACAATGGCATGAATACGTCATTCACTTGTCATTTTCACAACAAACGAAAACTGCATTTCAGAATTCGAACATAAAAGTTGAACAACAATGGTTCAAATGATTAGTATGGGGTGTGATTACCCCTGACAGCTACACAAGACTCACATCGACGTGGCACTGGTGTCCAAAAGTTTAGGATAATTTGTAAAACGGAAAATCAAAATGCTTAAAGAGGAGCAAGGAGTAAAAATTATTTATCAAAACGTTTCTCAGTACATTTAGTTTAGTTTACATACTAAATTATAATCTCTCTTCAACAATGAAAAAATTAATAGCAATTATAAATGAAAATTGCATTGTTGCAGTTAAGCCCTGTTCCATAAATCTTCATAATCTAATGTTAAATCCACGTAACTAAATTAACTAGATTATACAGAATATATCGTACGATTGAGGGAATGACAGAGGGGTACAAAAATGTAGAGGAAAAGCGCCTAGTAAAAAAAACTAATTTTAATTCTTGTAACACAAATAACTAGAATAACAGAGTAAAGTAAGCATTTTTCAATAATTCGAGAGCCATTTTCATTAGTGGGAGGGTATCACTGATTTCAAACTGTTAAATTATACACAGGTATTATGTTTGATTGTCTGTATTTTGTGGTGAAACGTTAGAAGGGAAATCTGCAGGAACAACGCCGTAGAACTGCGTAAATAATGTAGACACCCGCATACGGGTCACCAGGGCCAAGTACAGTCAAATTCGACAAGAAATGCTACACAAACCTGCTACGGGCCAATACTGCCGATCAAAGAAAACATGCGTAATAACTAGCGGATATACGCTCTCCATATATCCCTATTCCGAGTTAACATGTTACAATAATTACCTGTATAATTAATCTCCCTTCAGACCGTGGTAAATATTCTGCCATCTCTTTCTAGGCATACTGGATGCTTTGCTTCTAGTTTTCCTAGAAGTTAGTAACCTCTCTTTCATTCCACATTCGTATTACATTCCCTGCAAATCGTAGTCTATGAGATTTAACTCTTCCTATTACTTGTGTTTCCCATAAAGATCATGTAGCTCACTGATACATAGTTTTTTATTCGCCTGACGGAGATTCTTTACAATATGTGAGGCGTAAAGTCTTTCTAGTAGTAGTAGTAGGACTTTATTAGACAAAAAGTAAGATATTTACAATATTATTTACAAATATGGGTCGAACGGGCAGTAGGCCGTACGTGCTGTTGACAGTCCGTTACAATAAAGTAATAATTGGTACTAGTGTAAAGAAAAATAAACAACAAAAAAAGCAATAACATTACAATTACATAAAGAAAACACAATAATATTACAATTAAATAATAACACAAAGCATTATACACTAAAAAAACATTAACATTACAATTACATAAAGAAAACACAATAATATTACAATTAAATAATAACACAATAGCATTATACACTAAATAATTTATATATAATTGATAAGAATTAATGGTATTGCATTTGATAACATATGTTTATTCATGAATGAGTGTTGTCCTTATTTTCCGCGTTTTGTCCATAAATTTACCGAGGTTTATCCAATGTTCTGGATTTACCAATAACTCGTAGCATGCCAATCTTTCCCGATTTGAATTTAGAAATCTTTCCGGTAATAACTGACGTTTCCAATATTCTAAATCATTACATTTTCCTAATATATGTATCTCATCTTCAAAGTTCCCGCACATTGGACATATTCGCATATCGTGATCGTCGCTAATTTTTAGAAATTTCCATGCCCCTAGCCTAAACCAAGCAAGCCTGACCTCTCCTTAAATCCTAGGTTGAGTATATACGATTCTTTTCCCCAGATGTGTTTTAGGTCTCTTTGTAAACACATTGAGCGTTTTCCTGTACATTCGGCGAAAGTATCTTGTTGGTTTATATCTAAGTACCTCCTCCTTATTTTTCTCCACACGTTCTTGCGATTTTCAGTCCCTTTTTCCCATATCCAGCCCATCACAATCTTTTGAGTTCTCTCCTAACCTCGTCTCGCTTCGGCGGTACATATACAAAGTTTTTCTAAGTTCCAATCAACAATCATGTGCAAGCGCCATCATACGTGCAGCTGTTCACATTATGGAATCACGGGATGCAGCCAACATATACACGATATTTAACGAATCTTATAGCTAGCCTACGCAATTTATGTACTCTACCCTGCGAAAGGCCAACCTAAAAGCTAACCTAACGCAATTTAAGCACTAACCTATGAAAGAATGGAACGCCAAAAAATAAATAGCAAGTTCTGAAATTATGAAGTATATGTGTACAGTTAATTAGTACATACTCAATGTTGGCTGTTTTTTGTTTAGAATATTCGTTAAAACCAATATGGCTGCTACGTTTTTCATGAGTATGTACTTAAACAACTTTTTAGGACAAACAGGAGTTTTAACATCAGATTCAAAGAACATTTTCGAGACTTCATTCATGCAGAAGGTAAATCAAGCTATGCAAAACACGTCATCCATGAAGGACATCGCATGTTAAATATTGAAAACACCCTAACAGTAATGCACAGAGAAAATAATCCAGCGAAGATAAACGTACTCGAAGAGATGGAAATCATGAAAGCAGCTCACAACGACAGCCTGATAAACGAAAACGAACCAAATACATGCAACCCCCTCTACCAGATCTTCAGTGAAACACCAGTTTTGAATCCTGCCGATGATGGGACAAGTCCCGAAAGCGCTACAGTTAAATGATAATTAAGTTGAGGAGACGGACCTTTCAGGTGAATATTCTATAATTTTATATTAATTATGTACTTAAATATTATAACTAACTAACTCACTGGCACTATCGAACCCGTAGATTCATGGCCGCGCGGACATAACTCTCCATACATCCCTATCCTGAGCTAATGTAAAATTTTACCCCAGTGGAACTCATGTCCACATTTCTTGATGGTTGTACTTTTTACGGTAAAAGATTGTTACTCTTTTGACCAAGGTACTTTTTTCGTTTGGCTTATCACCTTCGATCTGTCCGGCATGGGTAACCTGATCGGCAGCAATGCTACCGCCGGCATAGCTCTCAGGATCATTTAAGCACGCAAGCCACTCCACCACGACAAGATAAAGATACCTTGGAGGGGTTAAATGTCATAGAAAAGTATATAGAAATATTCGTTAGAAAAAAATGCAAAAATCATTGTAAATAGTAGGAAATAATTAAAAAATGGAACCTTAAGAACAGAGTTTGGCAGGAGTTTATGAAGGAATTAAAAAAAAAGTTGTGTCACAGGTTGTAAAGAATAGCCCATTTGACATATATTACGACAAGAGTCCCTGTAATGCGTATAGCATGCGTTTCCAAAGTTGATATTATGTTTAATTTCTCTCAGCATGACATTTTTTTTTTTTTTTTAGTTTCAACTGATGTAGGCTACTTTACTATCAGATTATGTTGAGGCAGTAAGTAATTCCTTTTCATCATCAGCAGCATCGTCTTCGTGGTAGGCCGTCACCCTCTTCCGCTCTTAGAATTCATTTTCCCATCGTTTTCTGGGACGTCCCACATCTCTATAGTCTTGAGTCTGGTTCCAACAGTGCTTGTTTTGTTAGACTAAAAGAGTTAATTCTTAAAATATGTTCAGTCAGTTTTTGTTTATAGCTTTGTATTTTTTCATTTAGATCAAACTATTTGAGTTCTTGCCTAATTGTTTCATTAGGAATATGGTCTTTTAGAGTACATCCTACAACGTATCTGAGGAACTTCCTTTTAATAAGTTTTAATGTAAGCATATGTGTTGAGACATGTATCGCAACACTTTTGCCAGTTCGGCGGGCTCAATCGTATTTGGCATGATCTGCATCGACTACCGACGTAGTTCACTGTGTCTCCACTTGGAGGTGCCTGAGTACAGCACCCGACATTTTATGTTGGACATACGCAGTATTTGTCATGGCTGCCAACATTGTCGGTGCTGTGTTCAGGTCTAGCGTGTCCACATGTGACTCGCTCTCAGTCGTAGCCCATCGAGGGCGATGGTCTTGTTTTATTTGGAGGTTGATTACCTCGATCTTTGTTAACTACGCAGTCTGCGACGACGGTATTGCTTGTAGGCCGAAGTTTTGAATGCCTCGTGGCTCTTATTGAAGGAATCGAATATTTCTACAAATACACGTAAAGTTATTCCTAGAGTAAATATTTAGTACTCGTAATAAAACTTGATTATACTAGTTACCAAGAGTGTATCGATAAATTCCGTCTAGATATAAAAACCCAGCGCCTACCAGAGGACCTTTCGAACTTTGAATCTAAATTTAGTCGTGTGGCGTTTTGTTAAATTCACCAACAATATGAGTTTCTCCAATTTAAGGGTTAACAAAAGAAATATATATATTCCGCAAACCAACAAAATCGGACATTAAATTTAAGTTGCTCACAATTCGCTTAGCTTACACAGTCGCTGTGTGACGGACATTTTTTATTGACAGTTACTTTTAACCTCTTCGGTTCTGAAGAGCCGACCCTTCTTAAGTAATGTTTATACAGTATATTTGAGTCTGGTAAACTCTTATGGGCGAACGATTAGTTACTGTTATAGACATTAAAATAAAATACTCCGCCGATCCAATGCAATAGACTCTTGATATGTGACATCACAAATTATTTCGCTGTCAACAGAAGTAAAAAGTAAAAATAAATAAATAAATAAATAAATAAAATTCTTTTTGTTTCGTCTTAAAAAATCTTTTATTTTGGATCACTAATCTTAAGTACGTTGTTTGTTTTTCTTTGTACTGCAGCAACAATCGATATATATCGAGATCTAAAAGAGCTGTCACTTCCAGATGTAGGTTATTCAACTTTAAGCGTTTTCTTGTCCACAACACAATGCGCACTAAGTTTCGCGAGAATCTTTGTTTTTATTCCATTCCGACAAAAAGCGTCAGTGAGGAAGTGGGTTCTTTGTATTGATTTATTTAACCAACAATAAATTACTAATATATATAGTTTACAATTCAATATATAGTGTGTTCTGAAATTCAGGAACTTATCTTCTTTAAAAAACAGTTAAACTAAATATATAGGTGATTCTTCCAGTTACATCGATGGGAAACGCATTCTTTACTTTGATACTTACTCACTGGCACTATCGAACCCGTAGGTTCATGGCCGCGCGGACATAAGCTCTCCATACATCCCTATCCTGATCTAATGCTTTTCAATCATTCCCTGTATAATCTCCTACCATCAAATCATAGTTAATGTTATTCTCCCACCTCATTCTTGGTCTACCAACTGACGTTTTCCCTCTGGTTTTTCTACAAGAAGCTTCCATGTAAGTCTTTCATTTCCCATACGTGCAACATGTCCTGCCCATCGCAGTCTACGAGACTTAACTATTCCTACTATATCTGGCTTCCTATAAGGACCATGTAGTTAATTGTTATGCAGTCTTCTCCATTCACCTGTCTCTTCATCTCTCTTTGGTCCAAAAATTCTCCTAAGTACTTTATTCTCAAATACTTGTAATCTCCTTTCCTCCCTTAAAGTAAGAGTCCATGTTTCGCACCCATATAATATAACCGGTAGAATAATAGTTTTTATATATTTCAGTTTAACGTTTTTTTAAAGGAGTTGGGACATCAAGAGTCTCTGCAATGCATAATAACACGCATTTCCAGAATTGAGCCTATGTTTAATTTCTTTGTGCATCTCATTCCTATTTGTGATTATTGTTCCTAGGTAATTTGAATTCAGCCACCTCCTCAAAATTTCCCTCATTTGTCATTAGCTGTCCATTTCCATTATATAATGTATTTATAAGTGTGACCATATATTTAGTTTTATTGATATTTACTTCCAGTCCTAATTTCTTAGTGTTACTCAATAGTGTGCGCGTGTTGTCCTTTAGTTTCTCCTCGCTATCGGCCAATAATACTACATCATCAGCATAAACTAACAGCTTATTAATACCATTGAGTTGTAAGCCTTCCTCATTCTCTAAAGATTTGATGGCATGCTCTAGTACAAAATTAAATAGTAGAGGGGATAGTGCATCTCCTTGCTTCAACCCATTCTGGATTTCAAAAAGTTTCCGAAAACTGTTTGCCTACACGCACCTTACTCTTTGTGCCGTTTAGACACATTCGTGTAAGTCTAACTAACGTTTTAGGATTTCCAAACTCCAGCAGGATACTATAAAACTTCTGCCTCTTAATTGAATCATATGCTTTTTTGATTCTTTTACTTTGATATTAATTAAAATTATTTCAGAATAAAGTCTAATCAAAATTGTTTGACCAAAGAGACGAACAGACTATATAGGTAAAATGTACCCGCTACATGCCTTAAGAGGGCCCTAGGGACTTTTTAGACAGTTGGGACGATACGTCAGTCGGAATGTCAGCCCCGTGTGACGGACGACTTTACTCCCACAACATGCATCAGGTATTCATTTCCGTTAGATGCTGAATAGACGCCAGGAGCATGGTGCCGCCAGAGAGTATAGGCTAATTTAAAATTTTGACCTCATCAGGAATCGAACCCCCGAACCTATCGGCGTGTATCATATTGCCTTAGCCAAGAACGCTACGGCGCGCGTGAAGTAAAATACTTAAAATCGAGGTACATGATCTTTATGTATGTAATAAAAACAGTTCAATCTAGCACGACTGCGATATACAAGGCTTAATGACACATATGGTGATTATAGAGGAGCATGAAAAATTTTGCAGAAAAAAAACAAAACAGGGATTTGTTCCATTTTGTATACTATAGAAGGTAGGTCACTATTGAGTAAACACTAAGAAATTAGGACTGGAAGTAAATATCAATAAAACTAATATATGGTCACAACGTAGAAATGCATTATATAATGGAAATGGACAGCTAATGACAAATGAGGGAAATTTTGAGGAAGTGGGCTGAATTCAAATACCTAGGAACAATACTCACAAATAGGAATGAGATGAACAAAGAAATTAAACATAGGTTCAATTCTGGAAATGCGTGCTATTATGCATTGCAGAGACTCTTGATGTCCCAACTCCTTTCAAAAAACGTTAAAACTGAAAATATATATAAAACTATTATTCTACTAGTTATATTATATGGGTGCGAAATATGGACTCTTACTTTAAGAGAGGAAAGGCGATTACAAGTATTTGAGGAATAAAGTACTTAGGAAAATTTTTGGACCAAAGAGAGATGAACAGACAGGTGAATGGAGAAGACTACATAACAATGAACTACATGGTCTTTATAGGAAGCCAGATATAATAAGAACAGTTAAGTCTCGTAGGACGTGTTGACAAGTATGGGGAATGAAAGACTTGCATGGAGGCTTCTTGTGGGAAAGCCAGAGGGAAAGCGCCCACTTGGTAGACCAAGAATGGGGTGGGAGAATAAAATTAACTATGATTTGAGGGAAGTAGATTATACAGGGAATGATTGGAAAGCATTAGCTCAGGATAGGGATGTATGAGAGCTTATATTGTAGCTTATATATAGAAGGTAGGTACTGAACATAATAATAATAATAATAATAATATAATAATAATAATAATAATAATAATAATAATAATAATAATAATAAAAAAAAATATAATACCCACAGAAAAACAACGGGGATATATACCCATCAATATGAACCTCAAACTCGATGCTATTCTTTTTGCAGATGATTTAGCTCTTTTGGCACTTTCCGAAAATGATTTGCAACGATCAATTTATAATTTACAAAAAATAGGTGCCAAATTTTTATATGGAAATATCAATTAACAAAACTAAAATTATGGCATTTCGTGGGAAGGACCCCATACAAAGTAAAATCTGTCTCCAGAATAAAATTTTAGAGAGATCTAATCAATTTAAATATCTTGGATATTACCTCTCTATCTGGGATGAAAAGGATATCCCTGAAAAAGTTACCAGTTATAATAAAGTTTGGGAATTTTTAATCAAGTTATGAGACCATCCCTTGTACAAAAAAACACCAGATTACGTTTATATAACTCTTTGGCTAGACCAGTGTTGACCTATGGTAGTGAAGCACGGACACTAAAAAGACAACATGAAAGCAGAAATAAACGGCTTTGTGAAATGAGATTCATGCGCAGAACAGCAGGTTAAATCAGATGGGATCGGAAAAGGACACACCAATACCTTAAAAGAATTGAAGACTACGCCAATTTTGGAATATATTAAACAGTACCAACTAAATTGGAAACATCATCTAGAAAGAATGAGTTCAAATCGGATCCCCAAAGCTGTTTATAATTACCAAGAGGACGAAGATCACTGGGCCGTCCTATGAAACGCTGGAGGGGAAATTTTCTATAGGATCGTAACAGGCCTTGGCCTAATACTTGGAAGGAAGGAAGAAGAAGAAGATGATAATAATAATAATACATTATTATTATTGGTTATGCTTTATTTATTCTGGCCGAGTTAAAATCCATAGGTCTTCTCTTCCACTCAACCAACACTAGCGTACCAGTACATATTAACAATATATATATATATATATATATATAATATATATATATATACACACACACTAATCATAATAAATTAAAAAAACATTACAGTTGCAATGTAGAATTCATGTACATATGACATTTTTATGAGCTAAAGATAATAATAACAATAATAATTTTATAATGTTGAGTGATTCCGGGCTTCGTGGCCGTGGTCCATTACTGGCCGAGCCTCCGACCAGAAAAAAAACGCCTAGAAGTACTCGCCACGGAAGATGCCCTCCGCAGCTGAGGGAGAAGACGAAGTCTGGTAGGAACACCAGTAATGGACCACGGCCACATAGCCCGGATTCACTTAACATTATGATTACCGGCCGTGAAAGCCTGCATTCAACTAATAACAATTTTATTTATATACAGATTTTCAAACGTTTACACATCTTTCTGTGCCTAAAGTTTTATTTTTCTTCTCCACTAGTCTCTATCTCATCCACTCCATGTCCTCCAGTCCTCTTATTCTTCTTCCCGTTCTTATTTCTTGTATCCACGAATTACCAGGTCTTCCTTTCCTCCTTATTCCAGGTGGATAATAATAATAATAATAATAATAATAATAATAATAATACTAAACTACTACTACTACTACTACTACTACTACTACTACTACTACTACTACTACTACTACTACTACTAACTACTACTACTAATAATAATAATAATAATAATAATAATAATAATAATAATAAATTAAACGGACTATTTAACTCATGCCACAAATGCCAGTCAATGACCAATCACGTTACAATGAATGTTCTTTTACAACCAATGACAGGTCGTGTTTCACCTCGCTCTTTATCGATTTCTCTTTATCAGCTCCTGCTTTTGTGATAAAGAAAGCTCCTCATTTTTAATGTTCTGAACAGGTCAAAGCATTATTTTTCTCCAACAAATGCATTGATATATAGCAAATAATGAAAAGATTCCTTGATTTTACTGAGTTGTTTACTAAAAAAATAAATGAATAACCCGTAATGTTGATTATGATACATAGTTTAATGTGTTTAATTATTTTTCTCCACTTGGGTGCACTCTTACAATATTGCGATCTTATTTGGAAATAAATAATATGATCAAGCAGCCAGTGAATGAACATAACCTCACATTTCTGATTTGTTTTCAAACATCGCCGTTTACATTAAATATATAAATATTTTAAAATAACTATAGTTAAACATGATTTGTGAGTAAACAGCTTAATTTTATTCGTTAAATAGTCCTAACTAATGCCACTCTTGATTTCCAAATTTCTCTAGATAAATTCACTCCTCACTTGTGAGTCGTGAATTTATCGATAATTTGCAAATCACTCGTGGCATTACTTGCGATAAATTTACATTACTCGTGAAGATAATGTTCAAATCACAGTTTAAAGCAAATATCTTGAGTATGTGTGCAAAAAAGGTGTTAAGTCCAAAATTGTACTTTTGTGAAAAATGGTATTTTATTTTTCAAGCATACTCGGCATGATGAACTCATTTTAGCCCATATTGGATTTACACCTTTTATATTGCAAACGCAGATGTAATTGTGGCATACTAATAGACTGTGCAGCACAAGGACTCATGTCATTCCAACTTCCCCCCTCAAAAAAACAAAGTTAAACTAAAAATATACAAAATGCCGAATATTCCAGTTATATGGATAGGAAACATAGACTGTTACTAATGAAATATGGTGATGATTTAAAGTACTGTTAAATTAAACTAAACACCATAGCACGACATGCCTGGAAGGTTCTCTTGGGATACCAAGCGGCTGATCACCTCACATCCACATGTGTTATTCACATAAATGGAAGATTATCCAACAAATATAGAAGTGACATGTGGTCAGCATATCGGGTTCCTCGCGTGAGAGCTGTTTTCTCAACCTGGAACCACTATTTATTGTAAGTATACAACTTCCACACAGTGCTGAGATGTCACCGGTCTCATACTGGCCAATATTCCATGAAATAAATAATAGTTTTAAAAAACTAAAACAGCACGCTTTATTAGAAAACCGAACTAAAAAAAATGAAAAATAATTCTAATTTCCAACACGCTTGGGATAAATAATTTTACCATCAAAAGCGCGGGGTGCTCTTTATCAATTAATATATTTGATAATAAACAGATATTGGTAAAAGTAAAGTCTCTAAGAAGAAAATGTAAAAATCATAAAAAGCACCCCACGCTTTTGGTGGTAAAATTATTTATCCCAAGCGTGTTGGAAATTAAAATTATTTTTGATTTTTTTAGTTCGGTTTTCTAATAAAGCATGTTGTTTTAGTTTTTTAAAACTATTATTTATTTTTTATTTTTAATATTTTACAGAATAAGATAAAAATGTAAATATCTTTAAATTCGATACTATTGTAGTGTGAGCTAAAAGTAATACTCTTCTAAAAAAACCTCCCAGCCGGATTTGAACCAGCGACGTATGGATTACTGAAATTATATACCACTAGAGTTCACCGCTCTACCAACTGAGCTCTTACAACAATTGACTAAGATGTCGACAAATCCGCAACCTATTATACCAGTTTTCATTTTTTTTGATTTTCTGATGATTCTGGTCAGGATTTTAGAAACAAAATATGAAATTACTGTGTTGTCACGGGTCCTTTACAAGTATAAAAAGTTTCAAGTCGATCCAATGTTTCTAAGTGGGTGAAAATCGTGTTCAAAGATTCCGTTACATAGATACAAAGACACTGTTTTTGATTATCTGACGATTCTGGCCAGGATTTTAGAAACAAATATGAAAATACTGTATTGTCACGGGTTCTTTACAAGTATACAAAGTTTCAAGTCGATCCAATGTTTTTAAGTGGATGAAAATGCTGTTCAACAATTCCGTTACATAGATACAAAGACACTTTTTTTGATTTTCTGATGATTCTGGCCATGATTTTAGAAACAAAATATGAAATTTTGTACTGTCACGGGTCTTTTACAAGTATACAAAGTTTCAAGTTGTGCGGGTTTATAACCTCACTAGTCGCTACCCTTCGTGCCGCTCTGGATCGTCTTTTGTTTCTGTTGCTTCTACTAGCATAGATCTGATTACCTCCAAGGTTATTAATCACAAAGCTACTTGCCCCGGGCCCATAGGAGGCAAGGATTGATTCATCTTTCTTACCTAAGCGTTTTAGCATAACTCAATAATAGTTCTCAAAACAACAGAGTGACTTAAAATGAGTGTTTTCACTATAATTATCAATCAAGGAAAGTTAGACAGAAAAATAAAGGGAGCTGGAATGATCTCTTAACTGAGTGAGTTTCCGTATAGGAATATAAACAGCTACATGCACATAAATCACTTTGAACGTTAAGTATACAAATTATATTTAATGTAAACAAGAAGTCTGAAGTAAAACATAACCAAGATAAACATTTGATCATTCAAAAAGAAAAATAAAGTGAATAAATAAATAATACTCTTACATGACAAAGAACCACATCATACCACATACCACATTCATGCTAGAGTCCAAGCCAGGGCGGCTTCTTCCCCGGTCTTCAGGACCAACATAAACTCGCCACTTCGCGGCTCCAGACGACCTTGTCCACTTAAAAAGTCCGATCCCATCCCGGAATGGATAGATGAATGAATGAATGAATGAATGAATGAATGATAACGTTCTCGCTGTGCATAACGTATTTGAAGGTGTCCGAGTAGAGGGGAGATGCGCCGTAGGAACAGCGCACCCCCCCCCCCCTGGAGAGGTAAAGAGGGAGAGTGGGGGGTAGATGCATAGAGAAAGGAATATTGGCATAGTTCATAAATCTCACAGTCTAGGGAGAATAACGACGCTGCAGTAATGAGCCGAAAAACGCACTTTCGGTTCAAAGTAGATCCAATGATTTTAAATGGGTCAAAATCGCGTTGAAAGATTCCGTTACAAGATAGATAGATAGATAGAGGTCAAGCTAATATAAAGCGTGTAAAAATTCATCCCCATGATGATCCGAACTAGATATGATGCCTTTAAATAGCTCGGTTATTGTAGCGGGACAAACTATTGTTAGGTATTATTCTCCATCATCGCCTTAATTAAAGTGTTATGGTCTATTCATGTTAACGATGACCAGGAACAGTCGTAATTTAACACATTTTGAAGAAACAATTGAACTTGCTGCATGAGGAGTCTTCACGGTCCCAAGAATCACTCAAACACTTGTGGCAGCGAGCGACAATGAAACACTCAGAATGTTCGCCGGCGTTCAAAAGTTGAACCGCAATACTGTATTTATCGTAAGTAATGCCACGAGTGATTTCCAATTTATCTAGAGGACTTGGAAATTAAGAGTGAAATTTGTTAGTACTATTTAACGAATAAAATTAAGATGTTTACTTCACAAATCATTATTTAAATATAGTTATTTTAACATATTTATATATTTAATGTAAACGGCGATGTTTGAAAGCAAATGAAAAATGTTTGGTTATGATTTATTTGTTCATCCACTGCAACTTGATCACATTATTTATTGCCATATAGGATCGCAATATTGTAAGAATGCACCCTAGTGGAGAAGAAATGAAACACATCAAACTGTATATTATAACCAACATTTTAGGCTATTAATTATTTTTTAGGAAACAACTCACTAAAATCATTATTTAAAAACCACTATTACTGAACACACAATTATCAAATGTGTAGTTCGAATTAACCTGTTCATAATTTGCTATATTCAACGTATTTGTTGGATAGTCAGTCACTGCAAAATAATGCTCTGAAACTGTTCAGAGTAAACAGAATTCGATAAATATCGAGGTGAAACACGACTGTCATTGGTTGTTAAACAAAATTCATTGAAACGTGATTGGTCATTGATTCCCATTTGTGGCATGAGTTAAATAGTCTAAAATATTAAATAGTCTTTCGTGTTCAATAAGGCAATCGTCTATGATTGATATTAAGAAGACGTTAAAAATACTGAAGGCTAATTCTCTATTCCAGCTAGATTATTATTTTTTTTAATTCGTCGAATTCCTTACTTCTTCTGGTAGTGATGTCCAGAGTCTAGCAGCAGATACGGTATCAACGCAAATCGATCAATAAACTCTGTGATATTTCAAACCAAAGTAGATTTTTTTGTCTCATTTACAAAGGTCGTCCATCTTTCCCAGTTGTCCGCTTCTTCCAGGTGGCCTTATACTAGTGAGATATCTTGATACACATGAAGGATACACTGGAAAAACGATCACGGTTGAAAAATCGGAATTGAGTTAATGATGCCATCTGACAGTAGAAGGAGAGTGGTATATTATAGTAAATCCAGTTTTCTGTTAAAACGACCATGGTCTCTTTAAATGAGCATCAGAGTTTCCATGTACTTGAGAAAAAACGATCAAGTTCCTTCGGTTCTGTGGAATAACGATCAAGTTCCATGTTAGTCCGTGGATCAAAATATGTGGAACAGGATATGAAGTAACTCCTTTACTTTTTTCTCTTTTGTGTATAAATGCGAAATTCTGATGATACCTGCTATTGGTCTCCTGAAATATTGTAAATAATTTCCCATGATTGAGTTTGGAATCAGTGATTGAGTTTTGCGTGAATTTCTTTAGTCTTGTGTTCATTGTTGAGATAACATATAACGTTCAGAAGTTGCAAATGAAATTATGACATCATATTAAACCGAATATGAGGATGAACATTAAAGCCGTGTGCGGATGCTATTTCAAAGAAAATAAAAGTGTTTGGCCGAATTTTTATTAATCGAAAATGATACAAACCATGAGTCATGTTATAGAAGACGATTGTAAGTGTTCACAGATTGAAATGTTTTCAGAACGTTTCATTTCTGGAAAGGAATAGATCAATAATACAATTTAATGAAATTACTCCCTATGACGCATAAAATGGTCACCTGACATGTCTTAGGCAGTGTAAATCCTGTGAGACGAAGAAGGTCTAAGAGAAATCCAGATGAAGTTGCTTGTCACAACTTTTCTAACGTCTACAAAGTGAGAAAAGCGAGAAAAACAATACATATTCAAAATTTGTTATATTTATTATCATAATTGAGGTTATGTATTAAAATGTAATACAAAATAAGAATACAGTACCTTTTTTTTCCATCTTCCTCAATTAAATTTACATTTATTACAAAACTCCATTACATTATTAAATCATAAAGGCCTTTCAAAAAAACATGTTGTACTTCGCCGTCATCAATACCAATTAGCAGAAAAACACAACCACAGACCTAAACCCATCATATAAATTACACACTGACATTAGTGCCAATTAGCATGCCGAAGATGAAACATTTTTTAAAGGCCTCCATGATTTAAAAATTTAACGAAGTTTTTTTTTTATTAATAAAAACATTTTAATTGAGGAAGATGGGATGGAGATGGATAATAAAGGTACTATATTCTTATTTTAAACACATTTCAATACATGATGTCCAGGAATATCAAGTAACACTTAATTATACTTTCTTGCGGATCGCCAATAGGACTTCTAGATTACCCTAAAAAAGTTATTGGGTAAACACAGTAAAAAGGGACACATGGATGAAACTGAAATACGAGGTTGAGTTATGACGGCGGTTAGCATTGCATGTAGAAGGATCACTCACGTCGGATATCAAATGCGATAAAGCTTATTTTGAAAAACATAAACGATCTTTCACTGGAAACACATAACTACTAAGAAAACGCGGGGCATGGGTTCCATTCCACTGGAGTAAAAACAGTTTTCCAATTCGGATCTTCGAGCTTTCGGAACTTCCGGTAATCCATGGCTAATGCTTAAACATAGGAAATATGTTCCTAGGTAATGGGATATCAAGACATTATTATTATTATTATTACATATATTATTATTTTATTATTATTTATCATCGATCAGTCTCATGGGTTTGGTGGTCAGACTACAGTTCGTGGGGTTCCGGGTTCGATTCTCGGTCAGGCCACAAGACTTCTTTTTTCATCATCATCATAATCTTCCTTCATGGATTAGGTCTTTGCCTGTTCCGAGTTCACATCTGTTCAGCCCAGCGCTTTTTTGGTCTTCCCACCGATCTTCATCCTCCAGGATTATAACATCAGTGCCATCTTTGGTATTCCTATCCTCTGTCATTCTTTGCAGATGTTTTTTTCCAATGGTTCCTGTGTTCTTCTATTTCTGAAGAAGTGGTTCTACTACTTTTAGTTCCTCTCTAATATTATCATCTCTAAGAATTATTTTTTCTTAAAGGAAATTATTCCTATGATCTCCCATGGTCTGGATTTAGGTTAAGTTTAGGTGTTAAAGACCTTTCTTAGCTCTTCATTATCATTCATCGCCTATCACCTATCACCCCAAACTTAAAAGGCCATACCATGGCAGAAGAGAATAGCAGAAATATTATAAAGACAAACTGGTGGCATTGGTAAAAGCATTATTATTATTATTATTATTATTATTATTATTATTATTATTATTATTATTATTTAACTACCTAATACCCGGCGTGTGCTGCTACAACCTAAGTAAATGATAATGTATTTTTGTATTTAGTTGAATAAGTAAAAGGAAAAATAATATATAAATTATATCGTTATAATTTTTAGATACCCCGTGCTGATTATCCGGCGGTGCCCGGGAATCTACGCACTCCCGATGTACATGGACATAAATGAGCTGAAAGACAAAATTCATTATATTGAGTTATCCATAAAAGAATACCCGCGCCGTGCGCTGCCATGCTTGCCCGGGAATCTACTTATCCCCGATCTCCTTGGCATCAATGAAGACAAAAAATGGCTATTGTGTGTTATCTGTAAAAGATAAACATTATGCTGTCGCGGACTTTTTTGTAGAGTTTTTTGAGATATTCAATTCTGTGTACATTAATTTTGTGTATTTGTTATGGTTTAGACAATGTAAGCCATTTACGGGTAAAAAAGGTCTTTTTCACGGTTGTTTCACTACAAACGGTTGGTTTTTGTTTGTAAGGTTGTAGGCAGGGCATGGGGAACTTGGGCTCCGAGAGCTCATAACAAACCTCCCCCGCCAATACTCATTCCACTCATTTGTACCTGTTACTGTGAGACGCATGTACAACAGTGATTGGACAGTACTCTGTGAGAGTCAGTGGCGTTCAATCCAGCGTGAGCGGGGCAAATTCTAAACACCAGTATAACTTTAATACGGACTGGGTAAATTATTATTTTTTTCATTCAGAATCTACGAAAGTTGTTTGTTTTATTGTGTTTCTAAAACGCCGGGTTCCGTCACGTGAAAACACTATAATATCCCACGACATTTCAGATCTTCACATGCAAATCAATACGGATAGCACAGGCACGATTAGAAATATGTAACTATATTTTCACAGGGGAATATTAATTAGATAATACTTTTAAAATACATTAGGTAACATGCATGGAGTTCAAACTCATAAATTAAATATAATAAGACATAGGGGACATTGTATGTTTTGTTTACACAGGGGATAACAGGATGGGATTTTTAAATAATCTAACGCAGCAAACACTCCTAAAAACGATAGCAGACACACACTTTCAGAGAAATCAGTACGTGCTAGTTACCGGATTTCAAAATTGATTGCTGAGAAATCATATCAACTCTAAAATACACTCCAGATTAAAACGATGACACCCTTGTCTCAATATTACGTCTCTCTACGAGTATTACCAGGCCTGACAGATAAATTAGTGTCAGCGGTCTACTACGCGCCCTTCAAACGTTTTCACAGATATACGTAAAGTATGTACGAATGGAATGGATAGTGCATATGTTTCAGTGTTTGTAAGGTTGCGCCCGCCACTGATACTGCATGGTATACCGAGATCACAATAACAACAGTCTTGAGTTCAATGAAGGTGGAATGAGGAAGATGTCCATACTACCCCTCATTCGGCAGTTCCCCATGCCTGGTGTAGGAGTTGAGTATCTGAACTCTCTTATAGCCTATGTTCATTCCGGGCATCTCCTGAATATTTTGCATAAAACCCCATCACAATCGGATCAACGGTATGGCCGCGCCTCAATTACGAACAAACAAACAAACAAACAAACATACAAACAAACAAACGTTCATTTTTATATATTAGATTATTATTATTATTATTATTATTATTATTATTATTATTATTATTATTATTATTATTAAATTATACACGTTTTAAATTATATGTGACGTTGGTATTTTCTTTGGTCCTAGCAACAAATGAACTATGATCTATAGTGATATTATAATCAGTCATACCGATACGCTATTTAATACGTTGGACAGGTAATAATTGTTACGTTTAGGCCTGTCTTTGGTAAAGCCAGAGTGACGGACAGCCATTACCTGCAGTTGATTGATGTTCCCACACAATACAAATGGCATGTCCATGGAAACTGCAATATATGATAGAAAAAATAAAATGCTAGCTCATGCAAGTCCAATGCATGGTTTTTAACTATCTATGAAATTTTAATTCAGTATAAATTACAAAACATGAAAGCAACTAGGCCTAAGAGTAGCCTACAACAAATACAATTCAGTTGGGCAGGAACTGCGTAAACTAATCGAATTCTACAGCAAGCCGAATTTATGGTCCGATTTTGCTGCTTCACAGAATATTTATTTAATGCAGGGGCATTGATAAAACTCTCTTTGTCCTTATAATGACAAAACTAAAAAAAAAAAAAAAGAAAACACATAGAAGAAAAGAACAGATATAACACAATGTCGGGGGTATTTATCCATTCACCGTTTCTCATGCTTCCCAATCACATGGGGCTACGTCAGATGACCTTGGAGGTCATAGAAGAAGAGGAAAGTCATCTTGAGAAGCACATTCAATCAATCTGATATGACTGCCCTCTAGCGGTAAAATTTGCAAGTTACACTTTTGTCAACAAGTACGTATGAAAGCTGGATAGATACCCTTCCTCTGATACAAGTGTTTCGCCATGTCTGTTATGGTTACTGTTCTACAGACCCACGAAACCTCGGAGGGACTTATGACTTGCCCAGTATTAATTAATTTAATGTAGAGGAATTTATATAAATATCATTGGCCTTACAATGACACAACTACAAAAGAAATACATAGAAGAAAATAACAGATATAACACAATGTCGGGGGTATTTATCCATTCAACTTTTCTGTTGCTTCCCAATACTTGTTGACTAAGCTGTCACTTCTCAAGCAGGGCAGAGAGACCAACATCAAAGTCCACGATGAGTCCGAGATTGAATAGAGGCAGTGCAACTATTGGAGATGTCAATGCAGTGTACATGTTTGTCCAGGCAATCAGTGTCAGTGGCCATTCGAAATTTTGCTACTGCTTCTTTCTTTGGCCAGTTTGGGACATATTTATAACTTCTTTCCATGTTGAATTTTCAGTCTAGTTCTTGAAACTATTGTGATGGATTTCCTGTAATTTTTTATGTTTGACAGCCGCAGTTGTAGTTAAATTTGTTGTTGTGTGGTTGAATGTGTGTGCCTTTCTTTGCTATGCCCTCTGCAGCCTCATTTCCAGTAACACCACAATGGGAAGTGATCAATCGGAGAACGATTTTCATTCGACTGCAATTTTTTAATTATCTCCTTGCTTTGCGATATATCATTATTGAATGGTCGTATGTTATAGTTTAGCAGATATTGCTGCTCGGGATTCTATATTTGTGAATGCTGCTCTTCGGTGCAGTAGTTGTTGCAGAGCAACTAGAATGGCTCTAATCTCTGAATCAAAAGATATATGGTCTCTTCCTACACATGAGTATGATGAAAACAAACTGCAGTGTACATTAGCATCCATGTTTCCACGTGGGGTACAGTGGTAAACTTACTTCCATGTGTTATACCCTGGAAACGTTCCTTATACTTAAACGGCTCAAGTAGTTTACCGCCCAGTAGATAATAATGGTTTACAGAATATATATATATTCTTAATCAAATAATATGTATCGCATTTGGTTGCAAGAAAACAAACGTGGAGACCGTTTGACTGATTTTTAAATTTAGGTTTACAGGTAAAACATACTCCCAACGGTCAGATTTCCCCAATTTTTTTAGCATAACTAATTTATCTCATTGACACTATCCAATCCGTGGTTCATGGCTGAGCGGGCATAAGCTCTCCATACATCCCTATCCTGAGCTAATATTTTCCAATCACTCCCTGTATAATCTACTTCCCTCAAATCATTGTTAATGTTATTCTCCCACCTCATTCTTGCGCTCTACCAACTGGGCGTTTTACCTCTGGTTTTCCTATAGTACCATTCATGTCCCCATTCTTGCAACATGTCCTCCCCATTGTAGTCTACGTGACTTAACAGTTCTTGTTATATCTGTCTTCCTATAAAGACTATGTAGTTCATTTTTATGTAATCTTTTCCATTCACTGTCTATTCATCTCTCTTTGGTCCAAAAAAAAAAAAAAACAGAACTTTAATCTCAAATACTTACAATCTTCTTTCATCCCTTAAAGTAAGAGTCCATGTTTCACATCGATATAATATAATTAATAGAATAACAGTTTTATATATTTCAGTTTAACATTTTTGAAAGGAGATGGGACGTCAAGAGTCTCTGTAATGCATAATAGCACGCATTTCCAGGTTTGAGCCGATGTTTAGTTTCTTTGTGCATCTCATTTCTATTTGTGATTATTGTTCCTAGGTATTTGAATTCAGCCGCTTCCTCAAAATTTTCCTCATTTGTCATTAGCTGTCCATTTGTAAAATATAATGTATTTTTTGAGAATATCGCATATCCTTCTACAATTATTTGAAAACCATATACCGAATTCGGTTGTGAAAATCGAAAATTATAGTGGCTAGAGCAATTATTAAATTTTCTGTTTACGATTTTGAAAAAAAAATTGTTTGATTTTATGTTTCCTTTGTAGGTTTCTCTGTGAAAATTAGACCAATATTATCTCTACAATACATTTCTGCACGGGAATTATTTATGTTGTTGCCCAAGGTCT
The DNA here is from genome assembly GCA_030220185.1 of Diploptera punctata. Taxonomy (NCBI): domain Eukaryota; kingdom Metazoa; phylum Arthropoda; class Insecta; order Blattodea; family Blaberidae; genus Diploptera; species Diploptera punctata. The sequence goes on from JASPKZ010000763.1 coordinate 29,755, forward strand.
CGAATTTATGTTAAGTCTAGGTTAAGGACTCTCCTGGCGCTTCATTATCATTTGTCACCCATCATATCATCGGGGTAATGCAACTCCGAATTCATGTGCCCCAATGTAAGAAATGCATTAAAATTCGGCCATCCATATTAATTCTGCACGAAGGCAGGTCCTTCACTGCAATAATAGCATTTTCATGCTATGCTTGCAGCTTTACTAGGGAATTGTAGGTGTGGTAGCTTCCCGTTGCTTTCCACACCGGTGAAGGATGATGATGATGATGATGATAATGACAAGGATGATGATGATGATGGGCCATATGATTTCGGGGACTGTTTGGGCCTTAAAGTTTTCCTGAAATTTGTCTTACAGGCGAGGAAAAACCCCGATAAAAACCTCACCCAGAAAAACCGCCCCCACCGGGGATCGAACCCGGGCCCGCTGCGTGACAAGGCAGCACGCTACCTCGAGACCACAGCGGTGGACGTAATTCGGCCATAGCTAGGGGAGAAATTCAAAATTGTCATAAAAGATAACCTGGTGATATTGGATAAAATAATACATTTCTGCACAAATATATTTTTCTGACAAAATCATATAGGTGTGACTTAATTATCACAATACATTTCTATTATATTTACCACAAGGTATTCATACTTTAAATCTTTGCATTTATCGTGTTCTATTAAGAAATACTTACATCATGGCCACCATTTATGAATGCCGTGTCACATAAGGACGAAGTTTTAAGTGATGACTGCGAAATTCCACAAATTATTAAAAATAAGTCGAAAAAATCAAGATTACCTTAATGTGTTTACCAAATAGTATATTGAGCAGATCTTATTAGATGTAAAGATGTAAGCTAAAATTAATTAAACAGAGGCTTTGACATGGGAAAGCTAGCAAGTCATAAAAAAGCACATTTTACAGGGAAACAAAAAACAATTTTTCCAACATTAATTTCAATATAATTTTGACACTACTATACATGAAATTTTATTTTCAAAATAGTTATAATATATCCACATTAGCTTTACAAAAATATTTAAATTTAAAAGTGTCAAATTTGTTTTTGCTTCCACTGTAAATTTTGCTTTTTATGACTTACTACCTTTCCCATGTCAACGCCTCTTTCTTTTATTCTCATGACGTACGTTAATTATATTGTGCGTGTGCAGAGATTAAATTTCCTTTGTCAGAGTTATATGAGATATGTATAGCTGTTTTCTGTACATTGAAAGATTTATAATTATAGCAACGTGTCATCAACGGGTTTAAACGTAAGAATATTATTAACATTTCGTACGTTAAAATGAGTTACCACACACTAAACTTTAGTTTTTAATTGTGTTGGCCAAAATTGCGCGTGTTATAAGTGATGTGAAAACTGTAATTATTCGTTTTTTGACACTCATTTTAATAACGATAAAATATCAAATTCGAAGATTCATACGAGCCCGAAAATCTTTAGGCTCGGGACCCAGAGGACTTGTCCCTTGGATTTTTATATCCTAAAAATCCATCGACCACGACCGGGTTTGAATCTGCGACCCTAGGGAGATAGAGGAAAAAATAGACCACAGAGGCAGATAAAGTAAAGTAATCCCACTGCAGGCCTTAGGAGGCCCTTTGGGTAGTAGGAGTTAATGCTTCCACCTTTCTAGACAATCGGCAAGAGATGTCAGCCGGGTTATCAGCCCCGCGACCCTCAGGACTAGAGGCAAAAACATAACCACTATACCACCGAGGCCGATAATGTAAAGTGATCGAACTACAGGCCTTAGGAGGTCCTTTCTAGGCAACTGGCGTGAGATTTCAGCCGGATTGGGTGTCAAACCTACTTAAATCGCCTTTACCTCAAGTAGAAGCGTCTGGTACTGATTTTTGTTACAGACTAAGTGGATCACAATATCGTGATGCCACCAGAAGATTTAGTACAATTTAAAAATTATGACCCCCACCGGTTCTCGAGCCGCCGATCTTCCGGCTTGTATCTTATTGACTTAACCCACTATGCTAGGGCGTGCCCCTTCTGATAGTAGGTTCTGAAACTACTTCTTAATGAAGTAATCTTATCTGTGAACATCCAATCAGAATTTAGTATTCTGAGAGTTTAGAAGATGTTAGAAAGTGCCGGTTGATAATAAAGAGATCTTCTCATACAGCAGAGTGGAAAAAGCGCGGGTAACTTTGAAAATAAACTTTTGTTATCTGCAATCTGACGCATTATGAAGTCGTTGCTTCTCCGAACATAAAATCCGGGCTGTGAGAGAGAAACACATTCAAATGTACGCCTGAAACAACTTCACCGATTTTCCAGGAATCTAACTTTTTTTAACTTCCACCCAGTTATACAACCCCAGTCCTGCAATAAAATTTATTGTTAAGTCTGCAATAATAAAAGATATATTATAAACGTTAGTTGTAAAGAAAAACATCCATTACGTTATACTGGAATAAAAATACAGGCAGTTCTACTGGTTTTAGTGGTTCAGGCTGAGAATGGAGGAAGCTTCACAATTAAGAACTCTAATTTATATGACAATTGCATGTCTAAAATTAAAATTGGCAGTAAATTGTCACATGGTCTTTCGATAAATAAAGGTCTTCGTCAAAGTTGTTGTCTATCACCGACTCTGTTTAAAATATATGTACATGAAACATTAAATAATTGGAGGAGAAAATGTTCAAGCATGGGAATTCCTATTTCAAACAACAAAACTTTGTACAACTTACATTTTGCAAATTATCACTTTTTAATTGCACGAGATTATGAAGATTTAGAATACATGACTAGAAAATTAATAGAAGAATATGAAAAATGGGGATTAAATTTGAACATGAAAAAAACAAAATATTTATCAATTGGTGAACCAGAACAAAATTTAATTTTGGAGACTGGAGAATCAATAAAATCTTGTAGTGAGATCACATATTTAGGAATTATAATGGAAGCTTCTTGTAGGAAAGCCAGATGGAAAAACGCCCAGTTGGTAGACCAAGAATGAGGTGGGAGAATAACATTAACTATGATTTGAGGGAAGTACATTATACAGGGAATGATTGGAAAACATTAGCTCAGGATAGGGATGTATGGAGAGCTTATGTCCGCGCGGCCATGAACCTACGGGTTCGATAGTACCAGTAAGTAAGTAAGTAATAAATAAAAATTGGAGTTATGAAGAGGAAATAGGAAATAGAAATAATAAAGGAAAATTTGCAATTGCTTGCCTCAATGGAATATTGTGGGTAAAAAATATAAGCAATAAAAATAAAATGAATATATATCATACAATTGTTAAAAGCATCATTACTTATGGAGCAGAACTTTGGCCATTAACAACAAAAACAAATAAGTACCTTTTGGCAACGGAAATTGATTTTATACCAAGGGCCGCAAGAATTTCAAGAAGAGAAAAAATTAGGAACTCAGTTATAAGGGAGAAAATGAAGATTGAAGACACTATTTTAGATTATATTAAAACTCAGCAATTAAGATGGTACGGACATGTCCGGCGAATAGAAGAGGATCGACTACCAAAATCTGTTTTGGAATGGAAACCTGAGGGAAGACGAAGCAGAGGAAGACCTAGAATCTCCTGGAGTCAGGGAATATGTTTATGTATGAAGGACAAACATCTACAACCAGGAGATTGGATGGACCGAAAAAAAACTGGCTATTAGGAATCGGACGATGTCAAAGACATTAATCAACCGATGATCTATCTAAATAATTTATGTAATTGCTAGCTAATAACTGGCGTGCGCCTAAATAAATAAATAGTATATTACAATGCGAGGTTGGAAAGTGATTTTTACAGAATCGAGGAAAAATATTTAAAAACGTGCGTTGTACATTAATTTTTGCGCGATGGTGTTTTCAAAATAATAAATAATAGTAAAATAATAACATCTTTGTTGGAAATATTTGCGTTCATTACAAACAAATGATTAACGTTAACAATGTGGGCATTGTTTATTAGTTGAAACAACAGGAGGCCTTGAGAACAATTATTGATAACATGACCGCAAGTACGTATTTATTGTTTTTTATTATTACAAATAAAGTTCAGTTCATTCAAAATGCAGTGATTTGTTTCGTATAATGTATATTAACACTATGTTTTGGATATTTTCTGTATATACATTGTACGTAGTATACATAGAGGGCAGTGGTTTTACTTCCCGCATTTGGGTGTAAATGTAATATTACATTATAGTTATTTAGGTTGGCAACCTCGAAATGTAGGAAGTTCAAAATTTCCAGTAATGGTTGCCATTACTGGTTAGTACGACAAAACACACTATCGCGCAAAAATGTGTTTTTTATATTTAGTTGAATAAGTAAGAAAAAAATTATTATAAATTTTTATCGTAATTATTTTTAGATACCTCGAACTAATTACCCGACATTCCCCGGGAATTTACTTATCCTGCCCGATATTCTTAGCATCAACGAGCTGAAAGACGAAAATTATTGTGTTATCCGTCAAAGATAGACATATACTGTAACGGATATTTCATGTAGATTTTTTTATAAATTCAATTCAGTTTACATTTTTCTGTTCAATGCCCCAGGTTATCATTTCGACATTTCTGGTATTCTCTCCTGGCATTGGCTTAATTGTAACCCACGTCTGAAGTTGGGGCGGAGTTACGTTGCCCCGATGATATGATGCATGATAAATGATAAAGAAGCGCTAGAAGAGTTCTTAACCTAAACTTAACCTAAATTCCAGACCATGTGCAACCACAGGAATGATCCCCTTTAAGGAAAATTCCTATGGTTTTGACCGGGAATCGAATCCGGGACCTCATGAACAGCAGTCAGAAACGCTGACCACTAGCCCATGAGGCTGGCCATTCTGTTTAAATTAATTTGGTATATTTGTTATATTAGGCATAGCAAGCCATTTAAGTGTAAACAATGTTTTTTTTTATTCCGGCCCTATGATACGTACGGTAATTTGTTATACGATAATCGTATCAAAAAAAAATGCTATAAATGATGGTAAAAAGCCCATTCAAATCTGTTAAGTAGTTTTTGAGTCCATAAAGAACAAACAGACTCACAAACACTCATATATATATATGTTATATTGCAAATTTTTGCGGATATAAGTATGAATATGAAAGTTTTCTTGGGTTTTCCGCGTCCTGGATTCAAGTTCGGCCTCTGGCCACTGATTCCGACGTTTTGGCATGATCCCACATGCCATTATCAAGGAATGATAAGTTCGAGTCACAGGTTTAGGTCTTATATAATAAAAATACATAGAGTTGTCGCTGAGGTCCGTTTCCGAAGATATACACCATCCAATGTTCAGTTCTTATGTTGTTATATACCTTCAGTTTTCAGTGTGGTCCGTTTCCGAAAACTTAAGGTATTTAACAACATAATAACTAAACATTGGATGGTGTACGTCTTCGGAAACGGACCACGCGAAAACTCTATGTATTTTATTATATAAGACCTAAACCTGTGACTCGAACTTATCATTCCTTGATAATGGCATGTGGGATCATGCCGAAACGTAGGAATCAGTGGCCAGAGGCCGAACTTGAATCCAAGACGCGGGAAACCCAAGAAAACTTTCATATTCATATATATATATATATATATATCAACTCGTGCCCAACTCAGGGTCGGGTCAAGGGATAAGATGAGATGAAGACCACTATATAGAGGTCTGTGAACGACAAGGGTGCTGGTCGACCACGCCTGACGCATCATCACGGGGCAGATGAATGAAATGAAACGAAATGGATGAGATGAGTATGGAGAAATGGTGGAATGATATTGTGGCAAGGGAAAACGGGAGAAAACCTCAAGAAAAAACTTGCTCAAGCTCCGTTTCGTCAGGTAACAGTGCAGAAATCAATTATTCGGCGATTGGACATATGTGTCACCAGTTTTAGAACTTAATGTGAATGTTCTATTAATCATAGTTCGTATAGGCAGTACTATTATATGGCAGTAATAATACCACTTCATGTTTCCATTAATAAGGTTCTCTATTTATTAGAATTATTGCACATTGTGTTACATTTCTGAGCTCTATAATAATAATAATATAAATTTATCTTTGTGCTATTAATAGTGTTTGAAATTAAAAAAAAAGTATACAACATTTTTAACAAAAAAATTGTGGTTCTGAATTTTAAAAAAATCACATTCCATATCTGAACATAAGAAAACCTTATTATTGTCAAATGCATTATAGACAATAACATACTAAATTTTGGAAACAATTGGATAAGTAGTTTTTGAGAAAATTGCACGAAGACAATACTTTTAAGAAGTTCGATTTTTTATTTTCATTTATTTGTATTTTTAATTACTTATGAAGAAATATGTCTAAAAAGTTAACCAGAGTGTCATTATGTTCAGGAAGACTTGTTTAATTAGTGACATAATTTTCATGCACATTACTTAAGAATAAGCTGGAAAAAATGATTTTTATATGTTGCATATTTTTATACCAAATTGCAAGGAAATTTGTACCGGCTATCCTTAACTGCAAGGTACAGAAATCAAAGGCAGAATTCAGCAATGGCAACGCAATGTACGGAGCAGATGTATTCCCTGTTTCAATAAGAGTGAAGTGAAGTGAAGTGAGGCGGGACGTGGCGCGGACGCAGGTAGTGAGGGTTACCCAATATACCAATCTGGGAAGTGTATTACTACCCTATAGTTTAAAAGAGAGGTTGGCGCTGCATATTAGTGCCTTGCTGTTAAAATGGGAGATACAATTTTCTTCTCTGGAACAAATTTCAAGGTAGGTTTCGCAAGCAATGAATGACACTTCCGTTATAAGTAATATCTTAATTGCCTACTAGGCGTCTCTTGAGGCAACACATGGCATTCACAACATCTGTAGAGAAATAAGTGTAACGAAATCAGATTGGTTAATAAAACACAAAAGGGGTGATCAAGATCCGACTGTTATAAGAGTTGTAGGATGTGGAAGAAAAGGAACCAAATTGAAATATTTGGTTGAGCATAAAAAAATGAAGTCTCCGGGAGAAAACTGGCTAAGAAACAAACTTCCTCATTAGCTATTTCACTCACAATTATGCATCGGCTTAGAAAACACAAGGACGTGCAAGGAGATAAATTAACTTGGGCATTTTACTTGCAGATTTAGGAATTATAGATGGTGTGGCATCTGTCCCGGAGTGGCAACACTACCAAATACATACCTTATTCACGTAGTGGGCTTACGGATATGTAACGTGAAATGGAGACGGAAGACCAAAATTCTCTTAATCTGAAGATTAAAGAAAGTATTTTTATTTCATAGTAAACTGAAGCTGAATGCAGACTGTTTTATATTATATAACATTTTGTCATTTCCAGAACATAATAATCACACATGACATGAACTAAACTCAATATATAATTTGAAAAAAAAAAAACTGAAATAAAATACAAAAATATGAAATATAATTCCGATAAAGCAAAATTCATATTGGAAAATAATTTTCTTGGAAATGATAAAAATTGGTTGAATTGGAAGCCATGCGTAACTATCGTTGCAACAAAGTCTGTCAGCCCGTTCGCATCAAATTACTAAAAACGTTATATGTATATACACACATACATACACAACATACACACATTTGTCTCCATTAACCCGGTTTGACTTCAATAACTAGCTCACTGGCAATATCGAACCCATAGGTTCGTGGCCACGCGGACATAAGCTCTCCATATATCCTTATTCTGAACTAATGTTTTCCAATCATTCCCTTATAATCTATTTTTATGAAATCATGGTTAATGTTATTCTCCCACCTCATTGGTCTACCAACTGCTGGGCGTTTTATTTCTGGTTTTCCTACAAGAAGCTTCCATGCACGTCTTTCATTCCCCATTCGTGCCACATATCCTGCCCATCGCAGTCTAAAAGACTTAATTGTTCTCATTATATCTGGCTTCCTATAAAGACCATGTAGTTCAGTGTTATATAGTCTTCTTCATTCACTTTTCTGTTCATCTCTCTTTGGTCTAAAAATTTTCCTAAGAACTTTATTCTCAAATACTCGTAATCTCCTTTCCCCCCTTAAAATAAGAGTCAATGTTTCGCATCCATATAACTGGTAGAATAACAGTTTTATATGTACATTTTCAGTTTAACGTTTCTTGAATGGAGCTGAGACGTCAAAAACAGGGCCTAAATTTTATTACTCTTTATTTCAGGGTGTTGTAGAATCTCATCCAGAAGAGGTTCTCAAAAGACTGTGGGGTTGTTAAGGAATGAGGAAGGGAAGCAAATAAAAAAAAATGTATAGAGAAAAACTAGATGGAGGCACTTGGATTAAAACCAACAGGATAATATTGCAGGTTGGGTGAGGAAAGTTCATTGTGCCTACAAAGAGACCTAAAACAGTTTATGAGAAAAAAGGTATTTATTTAGCAGTTTCACAGCTTCTTCCTGAGCCCAATTAATCTGTTGTCATTCTCTTCCATCCCTTTCTGTCTTTCCAATCTCCATCGTGCAAATCGATGCTGGAGCATCAGTAGATTTAGCAATCTTCTCACTTCATGTGGCAGGTGTTTCATCATAGATATAATAAGTATTATTATAGTATTGTCATTATTGATTTCGTACATCTCAATGATGGATAAATCATATTTGAAGAGAAAAATTATACGCTCAGACCGGGACTTGAACCCGGGACCCTTGGTTCTCTAGACCAAGTGCTCTACCAACTGAGCTACCTGAGCAAGTACCGATCTAAACGCAAATCTTTCTCTATATACATTGTAATTCCCGTCCACCAAATGCTATGAAGCCATGCTTCTATCTTGCAAATGGCGGCTCCTTTATTAAGAAGACATTTGCAAGATAGAAGCATGGCTTCATAGCATTTGGTGGACGGGAATTACAATGTATATAGAGAAAGATTTACGTTTAGATCGGTACTTGCTCAGGTAGCTCAGTTGGTAGAGCACTTGGTCTAGAGAACCAAGGGTCCCGGGTTCAAGTCCCGGTCTGAGCGTATAATTTTTCTCTTCAAAAATTATTATAGTAGTTTGTACTGTAAAGGATAATATCTATTTATTTTAAAAGTTTATCTTATTTTTGTACCTTATGTATCACTAAATAACAAAACAACAAGAGAGACCCAACTGAAATTTTATAAAATGTTGGCAGACCCCGGTACTGCTCTATGGTTCAGAAGCCTGGATACATAAAAAACAAGACCTAAGTACGATAACGGCGGCAGAAATGAAATTTTTGAGATCTGTTAAAGGGTGCACTAAGGAAGACAGAATCAAGAACACAGAAATAAGACAGGAACTTGAAATATTTGCAATAACTGATAAAATGGATACATATAGACAAAAATGGAAGCAACACATAGACAGAATGAATGAAGATAGATATCCAAAACAAATAACAAAATACAAACCTAAAGGCACCCGAGATGTGGGCAGACCTAGAAAGAGATGGGCTGAAGTCGGAACGGGTCAACATACCTAATCCATGAATGAAGATGATGATGATGATGATGATGTATCAGGGTTAATTAAAATCCACGTTATTTTTGACCGTCCTCTTCTTCTTATACCAAATGGAACCCATTCTAACATTCTTCTTGGGAATCTGTCTTCTGTGATTCTTTCTTTTTACATGACCATACCATTTTAATTGTTCGTTTTTTATGAAATTCATAATTGAAGTTTGAACATTCATCTTTTGTTTAATTACGCTGTTTCTTATTTTATCTCTTCTAGAATTTCCAGCTGAACGCTCCAAAAATCCATTTGTGCACAATTTAATTTACCAACTGTTCTAGATTTTAATTCCGATGTTTCTTGCGTCATATGTTATTGTACTTCTTATTATTGTATTAAAATGTTTGTTTTTGTTTTAAAACTCATATCCTTATCCCATAAAACACCATTTAAATTTGATATTGCAGACTTGCCTTTATTTATTCTCTCATTAATTTTAGTATCATGGCTTCCATCTGCACTAATTTTGTCCCCAAATATACATATTCGTTACATACTTTTATTTTTCCACGTCTGTCTTCTAAACTCAGATCTTTTCATTGATCTCTCATTACCAAACACTTCGTTTTGTCCAAATTTGTCTTTACTTCTCATTTTTCATACTCCTCCTTCAGTTTTCTTCTCATGTACTCTAAATCTACGTAATCTTCTGCCACCAGTAACCGATCACCAGCAAATAGCAACAAATAAATAGTATCTTCTTCTACCTTTATTCGCATAGGTGAACATTTGTTTTCCTATTGTGCTAAAGCGTTTTCTAGGAACGTAGAATGTACAAGGTATTAGAAAAAAGACTGGGGAATAATAAACAATATATTACACGTCCAAGTTAACTGTTCACGGGCGGAGGGGAAGAGTTATAGCGCTAGTGTCGCCGATCTACTGAATCTGTGGAAGGGATGTAGGAGAAAATTGTACATCCGATCACGTATTGAAATTTTTCAACTTCAAATGTGGGGGGAGAATCTCTAAACACGTGAAAGATCTTAACATGGTTGTCAAATTAGTCATTTAAGCACGGTACGCTCAAGCGGTCGGATCATTTAAAATCACAGTATTTGTCGTCTCTCTGTTACCAGCCTCGCAATAAATCACAAGTGGCAACATGTAATGAGAAGGGCAAGGAAGAGACAGCTCATTCCTAGACGTAACCCCAAAAGTAACAGGTTGTCAAGTTAGTCATTCTGCCACTGACCGCGCAGAACGACGGATAATTAAAATACATTGTATTTGTCTACTTTCTACCTGCCAATCAAACAACATAATACAGAGGATAGGAAGTGGCAACATAGTAAGGAATAGAAAGAGAAAGACAGTTTGTTAGTTAACATATTTTCCGCCTGCACAAAACACTTGGATGGGTAATATATATGATATGAAAAGAAAAATGAATGCTTGAGTTGGGATTTGAACCCTAGTCTCTAAACTCTGTACGTTAACGCTCAAACAACCTGAACTACGCAAGTATTCCAATTCAAACATACATTTTTCTTCTTCTTCTTCTAAGACCATGTTTCCCTTAACAGAGATTTAGGCACTCTCCCCTTACAGGGAAAACTTTGAACCATATTAATTTAGTTATACTTGTTTTCGTATAGATGTCATTAGAGTGATCCGTGGTCAGCGTTCCGCCTCATACTGACATCTAGGAAACCAAGGTAGTACTAGGACGGGAAAATTCGGCAAAATTTGCTTAGAGACCTTTCCATTCAGGCTTAAGGATCTTTTACGATCCTGAAAATCTTCAGACTCGGGACCCACGGCTTAAAGTCCCTCCCGGAGGACTTGCTCCTTGGATTTTCCGTCCTAAAAAATCCATCGACCCCGGCTGGGTTTGAACCCGCGACCCTCGGAACCAGAGGCAAGGAGCATAACCACTAGTCCACCGCGGCCGATTAATTTTTTTTCTTATATATGCAATATTCTAAATATATATACACTCATACACAGACTAGGGCTGAAAGAGAGAACAGGGCTCGCTTGGTTTTTAAGTTGGGGGCTGGCAATTATCAAAGTCAATATGATTACAATATATTCGAATATGTTCGATGGCAGGAATTGTGAAGATGAAATACATATTGTGACGTATCTCATACGGGCATTTGAATTTCCGCGGGTGACGGTGAGAATAGTAGTCTCGCATTGGTAAGAAATAAATTAGCTAATCGCTGACTCGCGAGTCGTAGGTCCCGCGCAGATCATCAATGGTTCTTAACTTCCCTACCATGAGGTTTCTCCAAGCTTAGACCCTCCCTACCGGGAAAGTTTGATGCCAGAAACTTCCATATGAGAAAAGTCTCGATTGGAAGCCGATACATTTCCTCCCCGGCCTATATAAACTATTTTCAAGGTTGATAGTCAGTCAATTTTGTTGTAACAGCGATACAGTGAGCAGAGAAAGAGAAGAAACTGAGGCGAGTGTATTCGTAAGTGACTGACGATAATTGCGTGATAGATAAGTTTTAAAACAAGATTAATTAAGTAAAGTAAAGTAATCCCACTAGAGGCCTCAGGAGGCCCTTGGGGTAGTATGAGGTCAAGGCTCCCACGTTTTCTAGACAATCGGCACTTGATGTCAGTCGGGTTGTCAGCCCTGCGTGACGGCCGCCTTTACCCCCAGAACAAGCATCTGGTACTCATTTCCATTAGAGGCTGAGTCGACCCCAGGGTCATAGTGCCGCCAGAAGGTTTAGGTCAGTTTAAAAATCATGACCCGACTGGGACTCGAACCCTCGACCTCACGGCTTGTAGCGCAGTGCCTTAACCACTACGCTACGGCGCGCCCCCACAAGATTAATTATTACAGCAATTTATGAGTAGAATGTCACGGAGAGCTTATAGAATTAAATCAAGTTGTTGTGGAGCATTTTTTCAGCGTTTCTGACTACTGTTCATGAGGTCCCAGATTCAATTCCCGGTCAAACCATAAGAATTTTTCCTTAAAGGAAATTATTCCTGTGGTTGCCCATTGTCTGGAATTTAGGTTATGTTAAGGTTAAGAACTCTCCTGGCGCTTCATTATCATTTATCATCCATAATATCATCGGGGTAACGTAACCCCGCCTTCTAGGCGCCCCAACTTCAGAAGTGGGTTAGAATTAAACCAGTGCCAGGAGAGAACACCAGAAATGTCGAAATGACTACCTGGGGCATTACAAAAATTGAGATGAAAGAGTATGTATAAAGCACAAGGAAGAATAGAGAAGTTATTATTATTATTATTATTATTACTATTATTATTATTATTATTATTATTATTATTATTATTATTATTATATTATTATCGGCCGCGGTTGACTAGTGTTTATGCTCCTTGCCTCTGGTCCCGAGGGTCGCGAATTCAAACCCGGCCGGGGTCGATGGATTTTTTTAGGATGGAAAATCCAAGGAGCAAGTCCTCCGGGAGGGACTTTAAGCCGTGGGTCCAGAGTCTGAAGACTTTCAAACTCGTAAAAGATCCTTAAGACTGAATGAAAAGACCTCTAAGCAAAAATTACCGAATTTTCCCGTCCTAGTACTACCTTGGTTTCCTAGATGTCAGTATGATGTGGGACGCTGACCACGTACCACTCAAATGACATCTATATGAAAGCAAGTGTAAATAAATTAGTATGGTTCAAATTCTTCCCTGTAGGGGGAGAGCGCCTAAATCTCTGTTAAGAGAAACATGGGCTTACAAGAAGATTGTTATTATTATTATAATATTATTATTATCATTATTATTATTATTATTATTATTATTATTATTATTATTATTATTATTATTATTATTATTATTATTATTATTATTATTATTGTCTATCACTATGGTCTTGGGGTAAGGTAGTTGCCTCGTACTAAGCGGGTTGTGATAAGTTTCCTAGGTGAGGTTTTCTTTGGGTTTTTCCTCATCTGAAAGACAAATGTCGGGAAAACTTTAAGGCCCAAATGTTTCTCGAACATAGCAATACTCCATATATTTTTCTTTGTTTAGTATGATGGGTAAATGGTGTGTACTGTCTAAAATTTTTTATTTGCCCTATGTTACCACTGAACTGATCACTCATCCAAGAAGGCACTCCATGCCCTTGTATTGTCAAACAATATTATGTGATTCAGAGTTAAAAAAATCCTCTCCCTAAGCGTCGTTTGCTCTCTAAATTCCGGGTGGCGTAGGAAATGTAAAAATACCTGTAAGGGAGATATTAAACAAAGGTAAAGAGGGATTATTATTACTTTTCTTGAAAGTTTATCAGTGACGTTATGATATTTCAGAAACGGACTTTTCATTGAAACGCCCTCAACTGGTTTGTATTTACATTTACAGATTGACGCTTTGCAGAAGCAGATAATAATTGAGTTGAATATTTTCCTGGAAAACAGCGATGCGTCCATATTGACTGTAGCTTATAAACTTGGGAAAACATTTAAAAATGAAATTCATTAAAACATTTTGAAATGCCTTGTTTATTCGAGTTTGTAGCAAGCATTACACATATAAAAACAAATGTATTTTACATCGGCCATTTTCAGTCCGATGACATTATCTCAACCTATTGTGTCTTGTTGATATTTCATTTCAGGGAATTCCGAATGAATGAAGCTGTTGAGATTTTTCTTATGACAAGATTTTTTTTACAGATTTTCACCGATTCTGTCTATTAGATACTGAAAATCACCATGGCAAAAATTTTATACACGCTATATTGTGTGTGTGTGTGTATGTGTATATATATATATATATATATATATAGAGCAAGAGGAACACGTGATGTTGGAAGACCTAGAAGACGTTGGGCTGATGCATTATGAAGTCGGAACGGACAATTGCCTAATCCCTGGAGTTGATGATGATTATATATATATATATATAGGTTCACCGCTGTGGTATCGAGGAAGTGTGCTGCCTTATCACGCAGCGGGCGCGGGTTCTATTCCCGGTCGGGACAGGTTTCTGGGTGAGGTTTTTACAGGTTTTTTCCTCATCTGTAAGACAAATCTCAGGAAACTTAGGGCCCAACGGTCCCCGAAAATCATCCGGCCATCATCATCATCATCCTATAATTCCCTAGTAAAGCTGCAAAGCATAGCATGAAAATGCTATGAATTGCAGTGAAAGACCTGTCCTAGGGCAGAATTACTATATATATATATATATATATATATATATATATATGCTACGGCAGTGAGACATTGGAATTTGAGGAAAGGAGAAGAGAGCAAGATAACTTCTATTGAGAGGAAATTGGAGAGGAGATTCATAAGATACACAGCAGGATATTTATACCAAATTGGATCACAAACGCAATGATGATATCTTGAAGGAACTACGTGTAAAACCGGTCATTGAATACATACATAGATACCAGAACAACTTGATGAATCATTTGCGATGAATGAGTTCAGATAGAGTTCCCAAGGCCATGCTTCATTATTGTCCAACAGGGAAGAGATCTCTGGGCCGTCCAAGAAAACGCTGGATACAAAATTCATCAGTGAGATCGTAACAGGCCTATAGGCATAAGACTTGGTTGGATGAAGAAGAATATTGCGTCTACTGTGTTGCCTGATGGCTTCTGGTGAAACTATGACAAGGGGACGAACACTGAGTACATTAACCCCTAAGAATTTGGTGTGAATTGTCGAAGCAGTGCGTAATTTTATGATATAATATACAAAATCAAGATTGAAGTTTTATAAAACATTGGAAGTTTCTGCATTGCTTTATGGAGCGAAACTTGGGTAATGACCAAAAAATTACAAAGTAGAATACAGAGCGCAGAAATGAACTTCCTTAGAAGAACAAAAGGCTGCACAAGATTGATTCGGATAAAAAAAGGAAGATATAAGAACAGAGTTAAATATATATCCATTGAATGAAAAAATCAGAGAATATAGAGAGAAATGGTTTACACATGTGGAAATAATGTATGTAACAAGAATACCAAGAGCAGCATTCAACTACAAGCCAACAGGTTCAAGGAATGCAGGAAGGCCAGTGAAAAGATGGGCAGAACAACTGTGAGGTGGAACAGGCAATTTTTGCCTGGCCCGTGAAATGAAGAAGAAGAAGAAGAAGAAGATATATAAAAACGCTAAGAAGAATTTTCCCGATGGCTGAAGGCTAGTAGCTTTATTGTGCTCCGAGCTGGTGGCTCCGTGTTACCTAATGAGGTATATGTGTGTTTAATTACTAACACTCCTACCATTTTCAGCGTACTTGTTGGAGTTCCTTACCTCTTCCACTCCTTCCAATAACACTATGTGCTATACATATGTTTAAGCAAAGATTTAAACCACAATTGAAACTAAAACATATAAGTTTATTAAAAAAAAAGGCACTTATTATTAATATCATACGCACAATTTTCTAACCGACTTTACGATATTGGTAATATCTGTAAATTATACCTTATTATGTTTTTGAATATTTTGTTAATTTAAAATATCTCACTCATAATAACAGTAATGGTAATAATAATAATAATAATAATAATAATAATAACAATAATAATAATAATAAACTATCTGCGTGCAAAAATAATAATTAGAGACGAAATTATTGAACAAGTATCCCACTTTAAATATTTAGGATGGGATATCAGCTATGGATATGATAAAGATGTTGAACATAAAATTCATTAGTTTCAAGCTGTTTTGTGGCACAATAAACAAACAAAATTAAAATTGTATAAAATAATGGCGGTCCCTGTCCTTTTGTATGGGAGCAAATCTTGGATTAACACCACCAAACAAGAAAGTAAAATCCAAGCAGCCGAGATGAAATTTTTAAGAAGAGTAAAAGAATGTACTAGAATGGACCAGAGAAGAAATGAAGATATCCGTGAAGAACTGCAGATCTACTCCATAAAAGCAAATATATTTAACAACAAGAATCAGTGGAAAGAACATGTAGAAAGAATGGAAGAAAGCAGACTACCAAATAAAATCTTACATTATTTTCCGAGAGGAAGAAGAGATGTCAGACGTCCTCGGAAGAGATGGTCTTAGATCTATTAGTGAAGACGAAACAGGCATTTAATGCCTAAACCAGTAAGTGAAGAAGAATATAATAATAATAATAATAATAATAATAATAATAATAATAATAATAATAATAATATATCAGATTTTTAGTATAAGACAGATTTTAGAAAATAAATGGGAATATAATGGCACTGTACATCAACTATATGTAGATTTCAAAAAAGCATATGATTCAATTAAGAGGGAGAAGTTATATAGTATCCTGCTGGAGTTCGGAATTCCTAAAAAGTTAGTTAGACTTATACGAATGTGTCTAAATGGCTCAAATAGTAGGGTGCGTGTAGGCAAACAGTTTTCGGACACTTTTGAAATCCAGAATGGGTTGAAGCAAGGAGATGCACTATCTCCTCTACTATTTAATTTTGTACTAGAGCATGCCATTAAATCTTTAGAGAATGAGGAAGGCTTACAACTGAATGGTATTAATAAGCTGTTAGTTTATGCTGATGATGTAGTACTATTGGCCGATAGCGAGGAGATACTAAAGGGCAACACGCACACACTATTGAGTAACACTAAGAAATTAGGACTGGAAGTAAATATCAGTAAAACTAAATATGTGGTCACAGGTAGAAATTCAGTATATAATGGAAATGGACAGCTAATGACAAATGAGGGAAATTTTGAGGAAGTGGCTGAATTCAAATACCTAGGAACAATAATCACAAATAGGAATGAGACGCACAAAGAAATTAAACATAGGCTCAATTCTGGAAATGCATGCTATTATGCATTGCAGAGACTTTTGATGTCCCAACTCCTTTCAAAAAACGTTAAGCTGAAAATATATAAAACTATTATTCTACCAGTTATATTATATGGGTGCGAAACATGGACTCTTACTTTAAGGGAGGAAAGGAGATTACGAGTATTTGAGAATAAAGTTCTTAGGAACATTTTTGGACCAAAGAGAGATGAACAGACAGATGAATGGAGAAGACTGCATAACAATGAACTACATGGCCTTTATAGGAAGCCAGATATAATAATAACAGTCAAGTCTTGTAGACTGCGATGGGCAGGACATGTTGTACGTATGGGGAATGAAAGACGTGCATGGAAACTTCTTGTTGGAAAGCCGAGGGAAAGCGCCCAGTTGGTAGACCAAGAATGAGGTGGGAGAAACAACATTAACTATGAGGGAAGTACATTATACAGGGAATGATTGGAAAGCATTAGCTCAGGATAGGGATGTATGGAGAGCTTATGTCCGCGCGGCCATGAACCTACGGGTTCGATAGTGCCAGTGAGTAAGTAAGTAAGTAAGTATAATATACTCGTATGGCCACGGACCACATGGGGGTGGGAAGATGGCATACCGAAACATACTGGAGGATAACCATTGTTGATGAAATTACATAGGAGGGGTTGGAGGAAGTGAAGAAGTTGGATAAGAATATAATCCGTTGGCGACGCTTCGTGGATGCCCTATGCTCCTGAAAGGAGATAAAAGAGATGGTGATGATGATAAAATGGTGTATTAAACATGTTGTAGGATTATGCAATACATATTCTTGAAAACTATTTTCATTTTATTGCACAAGTTACACAATACCGTGTCAGTTTTTGTTTATTTCAGAAGCGTTTACTTGAATGTATGAAAGAAAAACTTACAACTATAACAAACATTTATTATTTTAGTGATGGTGCCTCAGCACAATACGAAAACAGAAGAATTTCAATAATTTATTCTTACATGACGAGGACTATGGGATTTCGGTAGAATGACTTTTTTTGCTACTTCCAGTGGAAAAGGCATTTGTAAAGGTGTGGGAAGAACATTTTAAATATAGTATTTAAAATGACGATCAAGTAATAATGACAGCATCAGAAAATGCTTTACAACAATTCCTTTATATTTTAAATGGACCAGAGAAGAAATGAAGATATCCATGAAGAACTCTCTCTAAAATACAATTAAGAATATCTACATCTAAAACAAAAATATTAGCTCTTAAAGGAAAATGTGCAATACGAACAAAAATATTCATAAACAGTGTAATTATAGACCAAGTTCAGAATTTTAATTACTTGGGATGTCATTTAGGCAATGACAGACAACATTTAGATAAACACACTAAAATACAACGATTCAATTATCTATGTGGCACAATTAAACGTATTTTATTGAATAAAACTAGAAAAGAAACTATTTTAAAATTTTACAAAGTATTGGCAATTCCATCTCTTATCTGTGGATGTGAAACCTGAACATTAACAAAGGCAGATAGTAAACAAATAGAGGCTGCTGAAATGAAGATGTTGAAGCAATAGCAGGATACCAAAGGACCGATAAAAAGAAAAAACGAAGATATAAGAACAGAACTTAATATATTAATCTCTGTGAAAGAATAAAATACTATCAAAATATTACCTTCAGCACGTATTAGGAATGAATGAACAGCGCATAGCAAGAAGAATGCATAATTATAAACCAAAAGGGAGAAGAATGTTGGGAAGACCATGGAGAGATGGAAGGACCAATTCGACCTATATTGAGATCGGAACAGGCCATTTGCCTTAATCCTTGTTATATTGACTTAATCTCATTGGTGCAATGGAAGACCCTAATGCTAACCAACCAGAAGGCATATACAATTTACGACGAAACGGACCGCGCAGAGAACGCGTCGTGGATAAATGTATAAGTAGGGCAGGTAGTCGACAAAATTGCTAGAATGCCGGAGTAGTCCCTTAGTTCCCACCAGTAACTTAATTCTGTCACTATCGAGCCGGGACCGCGGATGTGATTGGAACATCATTTCTGGGGCTGGAAATACTGCCTTCGGCGACTTCTTGTGGATGCGCGGACTTCAAAGGATCATACACTCTACGAACACTTACACACCTCTGTCATAGTCACTTAACTTAACTTCCACAGGAAAGATTTTAAGTTAAATTAAACTAATAACCGTCAAAGTTGTAAATAGAGGAGCTTCTTTAAATCTTAAGAGCAGCACGATTATCTACATCTAATAGTCGGAAATTTATTGCCTCTCTTTCAATTTGAGGAATTATGTATGAATCAAATTCTACTTTTATAAAATCTGAATACTTAGTTACACTCTATATATGTTCTTTCGGCTCTAACTTCAAAATTAACGGGGCGAAAACCTTTGTACCCATGGATGGCCTCGGGCTTCCTAAAGGGACGTCTGTAGCCGCAACAGCAACCGCTGCTGCCGCACTCAGCAATTCCCATGTTCTCAGACCAAACTTGCCAGTCTCAAGACAACCCTTGAGGATGCTGGACGCAGTCCTTGGCGAAACGTCGGGGAAATACAAGACCACGGCCAACAGCTCGGAAATCGTCTACACGATGATCATCTTAATTCTTGTTGTTGTTGATGATGATATTGATTAAAAATGACATTTGATAAAATTAATATCTCACTCAACAATTTTCAAACCAACTTTATGAAACTGGTAATATTTGTCAATTAAAATAACATTAACAATGATTTGAGGGAAGTAGATTATCGATCTATCTATCTATAATGGCGTAGCATAATATTGAGCTATAGCCCCTCCTCTTTATGAATTAATAGACCACGCTAATTTCATCATCTTAATGCGCGACAACTTCAAGGGTGAAATGTTTGCCTTCTCAACAGTTCTCCTCAATGCAATCTGTCTCTTGCCATATTCAAGTTAGTCACTTTCATTTTCCTTAGATCGTTCCCATCTTATCTTCGGTCTTCCAATTGCTCTGCCTCCTATAGGTTTCCATTTATATAGTTTCTTAACCAATCTGTGACCGTCCATTCTTTATCAAATGTCCAAGCCAAACAATTTTGAGTGATCTTATATGGTTTACTATATTCTGATTTCTGCTTAATTTGTTTGGATCGTTATTTGTTTTGATTCTCCAACAGTTATCATTTCCTCTGTTTGGTACAAATATTCGTCTTAGAATTTTCTTGGGACAATAATTACAAGTTTAGGTACCTGTGAAAGAGATGTTCAGACTAAAATTTCAATGGCAAAAAATTCAATTAAGACATTACATGGAATAATTTGAAACAAAAATATTACAAAGGAATTTAAAATGAAAATTCATAAGAGTATAATACAGAATATTTTGTCATGTGGAAGTGAAACTTGGTCTTTGACGAAATTACAAAAGAATAAAATTAGAACAGTTGAATTTGATTATTTTAGAAGAAGCCTCCAAAAAACAAGACAGGGTAAAATAAGAAATGAATTCCTTTGGAGAGAAATGAAGGTCACCACAACTGTTGTTAAGAGGATTGAAAATCAAACGCTTAAATGGTATGGCCATGTACAAAGAATGGAAAATGAAAGATGGCCAAAAAATATACCAATGGTCACCCCCTGGAAGAAATTAACGTGGCAGACCAAGATGGAAATGGAAAACCTACGCCAGAAGTATAATGGATGGAAGAAGGAGAGTGGAATGATAGAAATACATGGAAACTGAAGACGGCAAACCTATAAGTGGGGAAAAGTCCAAGAAGAAGAAGAAGAAGAAGAAGAACTTTCCTTTCAAAAAATTAATAATTTCTGTTTTATTGTTTCTTTTAGGACCCAAGTTTCACTAACATATGTAACTACATGTCTAATGAGTCCAAGCTAATTTAGTTACCTTATTTGCCATACATGTCATGAATGGCATGCCCGTCATCACACCGACTCAATAAGACATCTAGCAGGCAACTAAGGTATTACTAGGATGTTGAAATCAGTAAATATTGCTTAGAGGCCTTTTTTATTCAGGCTTAAGGATCTTTTACGAGCCTAAAAATCTTCAGACTGGGGACCCACGGCTTAAAGTTCCTCCCGGATGACTTCTTACTTGGATTTTTCCATCCTAAAGAAATCAATCTACCCCAGCCGTGTTTGAACCCGCGACACTCAGGGCCAGACGCAAGGAATATAACCACTAGTCCACCGCGGCCGACGAAGTAGATTATACAGGGGATGATTTGAAAATATATCTCAGGATAGGAATGTGTGGAGAGATTATGTCCGCGCGGCCATGAACCTACAGGTTCAATAGTGCCAGTGAGTTACCGGTAGTTAGTAAAAGCGACTTGACATAATTAATATCTTACACCCAATTTTCTAACAAACTTTACAAAATTGGTAATATATGTCAATTATACCTTAATATGTTTTTTGAATTTTTAGTTAATATAAAAAAAAACTAGCGGACCTGGCAGACGTTATCCTGCCTGAACGTTCAATTCTCGTGTCATGGGCAGGCGATAAAAATGTAAGTTACTTTTTTTACCATAAATTTCACTAATTAATAAGTTCGCAAGAAAATTAGTCATTGCCACCTGTTGTGGCTTAAGACGCTTGCATTATGACGTCACATTGTTGTCGCGC
The DNA here is from genome assembly GCA_030220185.1 of Diploptera punctata. Lineage (NCBI taxonomy): Eukaryota > Metazoa > Arthropoda > Insecta > Blattodea > Blaberidae > Diploptera > Diploptera punctata. The sequence goes on from JASPKZ010000763.1 coordinate 51,650, forward strand.
GGAAAATATCGGTTATGCAGATGACTACACATCTTTATTGTTATTTTATTTTTTCTGTTTTTCCTTCTTGTTTTACCTTTTTTTTTCCTTTTTGTTTTACCTGTTTTGTTAACTTTTTTTTGTTCTCCCATAGACACAAGGACAGAACACACACACCCAGACCCAGGGTGGAGATTTAAAATCTCCTATCCCCCAGGAATCGAACCCAGGTCGCCGGAGTGGAAGGTAGGGACTCTACCGACTACGCCACGGCTATGGACGTCTGACATAAAACAATTCCTATAACCCTATCGCAGCGACACCTACCGGGACCAATTGTGAATCCAGACCATACATGGACCCACTCAAACACACTCAAAAATTGTCATCAAAATCGGTGAAGTGGTTTAGGTAGTTTTTAATTTCGGATTTCAAGTAAACCACCACTTCTACTTGTTTGACTTCGCTCATTTTTGGATAATACCTCGGTTTATTTTAATAAGATATATTGAGTTTCGTTGTGAAACATCGAAAAATGTAACAAATGATTTTAGAGGGCCCAATTGTGAATCTAAACATCGAGGGATTCAATAAGACACACAAAACATTTCATCAAAATCGGTCCATTTGTTTAGAAGGAGTAGAGTGACAAACGCACTTGCATAAGAATTATGTATATATATGAAAATAAAAATGAATGCTTGAGTCGGGATTTGAACCTGATTCCCTAAACTCTGTACGTTTAGCGCTCTAACTAACTGAGATACTCAAGTATTCCAACACAAACATAAATTTTTCTTATATATGTAGTATTCTCAATTCACACAAGAGGTAGCGGGAAGTCGTTCCAACTGACATCTAGTGGCCAACATAACTGTTAAGCAAATGTTTAAAGAGAATATTTACTTTATATTAGTAACGCTTGTATATATATATATATATATATATATATATACATATATATATATATATATGATATATAGCAGATTTTCGCGGATATAAGTATGATTAAGAAAGTTATCTTGGGTTATCCGCGTCATGGATTCAAGTTCGGCCTCTGGCCACTGATTCCGACGTTTCGGCATGATCCCACATGCCATTATCAAAGAATGATAAGTTCGAGTCACAGGTTCAGGTCTTATATAATTAAACGCATAGAGTCACTCGCGTTTAATTATATAAGACCTGAACCTATGATTCGAACTTATCATTCCTTTTTTTTGTTGGTAGAGCACTTGGTCTAGAGAACCAAGGGTCCCGGGTTCAAGTCCCGGTCTGAGCGTATAATTTTTCTCTTCAAATATGGTTTATCCATCATTGAGATGTACGAAATCAATAATAAAAACTTGAAAAAAGCCGTACTGGCTGTAATGTATAATTCCAAAATATGTCTTCTTAATAAAGGAGCCGCCATTTGCAAGATAGAAGCATGGCTTCATAGCATTTGGTGGATGGGAATTACAATGTATATAGAGAAAGATTTGCGTTTAGGTCGGTACTTGCTCAGGTAGCTCAGTTGGTAGAGCACTTGGTCTAGAGAACCAAGGGTCCCGGGTTCAAGTCCCGGTCTGAGCGTATAATTTTTCTCTTCAAATATGATTTATCCATCATTGAGATGTACGAAATCAATAATAAAAACTTGAAAAAAGCCGTACTAGCTGTAATGTATAATTCCAAAATATGTCTTCTTAATAAAGGAGCCGCCATTTGCAAGATAGAAGCATGGCTTCATAGCATTTGGTGGATGGGAATTACAATGTATATAGAGAAAGATTTGCGTTTAGGTCGGTACTTGCTCAGGTAGCTCAGTTGGTAGAGCACTTGGTCTAGAGAACCAAGGGTCCCGGGTTCAAGTCCCGGTCTGAGCGTATAATTTTTCTCTTCAAATATTATCATTCCTTGATAATGGCATGTGGGATCAAGGCGGAACGTCGGAATCAGTGACCACAGGCCGAATTTGGATCCATGACGCGGAAAACCCAAGATAACTTTCATAATCATTATATATATAAAGATAATCATATATATAAAAATAACACCCATAAAAATATACTCGTATAAAATTCAGTATTAAAAAATCTTGTAGGATTATGCAATGCGGATTCTTGAGAACTATTTTCATTTTATTGTACAAGTTCTACGTAAATCCAATAGAAGGAATGTAAAGCAGCGTACGTCTTGGATGTAGCAAACAAAATTCTCTCTGTACATTTAGCTTCCCAGAGCTTCTACCGGCGAGGGCTGGATTAAGGCCCCACAACTGTATTACCGCTCCATGCATGAATTTATCCCACTATTTACATAATAACATTGTACAATAAGTTTAACACTGAAAACTGGAGAGCTTCATATAGTATATTGTCATAATATCCGGGGGTAATTTTATATCCTACGGCTACTTTCATTTTTATACACAACACAAATTTACATTTTCTTTTCTACTCAAAGAGAAATGCAGTCGCGTCACCATCATTATATAGCCTAAAGCGTGATTCAATATCTCTCAATGCGAGCAAATTGTATATTCCATGTAGCCTTGGACTAATTACAGTTATATAGAGCGTGATTCAATATCTCTCAATGCGAGCAAATTGTATATTCCATGTAGCCCTGCATTATTTACAGTTGTATACAGCGTGATTCAATATCGCTCAATGCGAGCAAATTGTATATTCCATGTATCCCTACACTAATTACACTTATATACAGCGTGATTCAATATCTTTCAATGCGAGTAAATTGTAAATTCCATGTAGTCCTACACTAATTACAGTTATATAGAGCGTGATTCAATGTCTCTCAATGCGAGAAAATTGTATATTCCATGTAGCCCTGCACTAATTACAGTTATATACAACGTGATTCAATATCGCTCAATGCGAGCAAATTGTATATTACATGTATCCCTACACTAATTACACTTATATACAGCGTGATTCAATATCTTTCAATGCGAGCAAACTGTAAATTCCATGTAGTCCTACACTAATTACAGTTATATACAGCGTGATTCAATTTCTCTCAATGCGAGCAAATTGTATATTCCATGTAGTCCTACACTAATTACAGTTATATAGAGCGTGATTCAATATCTCTCAATGCGAGCAAATTGTAAATTCCATGTAGTTCTACACTAATTACAGTTATATAGAGCGTGATTCAATATTTCTCAATGCGAGAAAATTGTATATTCCATGTAGCCCTACACTAATTACAGTTATATACAGCGTGATTCAATAACTCTCAATGCGAGCAAATTGTATATTCCATGTATCCCTACACTAATCACACTTATATACAGCGTCATTCAATATCTTTCAATGCAAGCAAATTGTAAATTCCATGTAGTCCTACACTAATTACAGTTATACAGAGCGTGATTCAATATTTCTCAATGCGAGAAAATTGTATATTCCATGTAGCCCTACACTAATTACATTATATACAACGTGATTCAATATCTCTCAATGCGAGCAAATTGTATATTCCATGTAACTGCACACTAATTACAGTTATATACAGCGAGATTCAATATCTCTCAATGCGAGCAAATTGTATATTCCATGTAGCTCCAAACTAATTACAGTTATATACAGCGAGATTCAATATCCCTCAATGCGAGCAAATTGTAATTCCATGTTGCACTACACTAGTTACAGTTATATACAGCGTGATTCAATATCTCTCATTGCGAGAAAATCGTATATTCCATGTAGCTCCACACTAAATTACAGTCATATACAGCGTGATTCAATATCTTTCAATGCAAGCAAATTGTAAATTCCATGTAGTCCTACACTAATTACAGTTATATAGAGCGTGATTCAATATCTCTCAATGCGAGAAAATTGTATATTCCATGTAGCCCTACACTAATTACAGTTATATACAGCGTGATTCAATATCTCTCAATGCAAGCAAATCGTATATTCCATGTAGCTCCACACTAATTACAGTTATATACAACGTGATTCAATACCTTTCAATGCAAGCAAATTGTAAATTCCATGTAGTCCTACACTAATTACAGTTATATAGAGCGTGATTCAATGTCTCTCAATGCGAGAAAATTGTATATTCCATGTAGCCCTACACTAATTACACTTATATACAGCGTGATTCAATATCTCTCAATGCGAGCAAATTGTATATTCCATGTAGCTCCACACTAATTACAGTTATATACAGCGAGATTCAATATACCTCAGTGCAAGCAAATTGTATATTCCATGTAGCTCCACACTAATTACAGTTATATACAGCGTGATTCAATATCTCTCAATGCGAGCAAATTGTATATTCCATGTAGCTCCACACTAATTACAGTTATATACAGCGTGATTCAATATCTTTCAATGCAAGCAAATTGTAAATTCCATGTAGTCCTACACTAATTACAGTTATATAGAGCGTGATTCAATATCTCTCAATGCGAGAAAATTGTATATTCCATGTAGCCCTACACTAATTACACTTATATACAGCGTGATTCAATATCTCTCAATGCGAGCAAATTGTATATTCCATGTAGCTCCACACTAATTACAGTTATATACAGCGAGATTCAATATCTCTCAATGCGAGCAAATTGTAAATTCCATGTAGCTCCACACTAATTACAGTTATATACAGCGTGATTCAATATCTCTCAATGCGAGCAAATTGTATATTCCATGTAGCTCCAAACTAATACAGTTATATACAGCGTGATTCAATATCTCTCAATGCGAGCAAATTGTATTCCATGTAGCTCCACACTAATTACAGTTATATACAGCGAGATTCAATATCCCTCAATGCGAGCAAATTGTAATTCCATGTTGCACTACACTAGTTACAGTTATATACAGCGTGATTCAATATCTCTCAATGCGAGCAAATCGTATATTCCATGTAGCCCTACACTAATTACATATATGTACAGCGTGATTCAATATCTCTCAATGCGAATAAATTTTATATTCCATGTAGCCCTACACTAATTACAGTTATATACAGCGTGATTAATAACTTTCAATGCGAGCAAATTGAAAATTCCATGTAGCCCTACATTAATTACATATATGTACAGCGTGATTCAATATCTCTCAATGCGAATAAATTGTATATTCCATGTAGCCCTACACTAATTACAGTTATATACAGCGTGATTAAATATGTCTCAATGCAAATTAATTACATGTATACTTAGAAATAATGAGCGGCTTTAAAACGCAGAGACCCTGTTATAACCCATTGCGCACGCTCGAAGAGCTAAAGCTGTGGTTCATGTGATAACGCATTTTTAAATATATTAAATACGCTGTATTTTGTTTTATATAATCTTAAATAGTTTAAAGAACAGTGAAGGATACATTTTCTAGATATTTACGAGTGTTCGACATATACAATATTACTCAAATTGCGACATTTGGAATAAAGTTCAATTCTCGTGCATTGTGTAAAAGTACACAAGACAACCAGGATTTAGACTACTAGTATCCGCGTAGAGATGTCTACCGCTGTGGTCTCGGGGTAGCGTGCTGCCTTGTCACGCAGCGGGCCTGGGTTCGATACCCGGTCGGGACAGTTTTTCTGGGTGAGGTTTTTATCGGGGTTTTTCCTCACCTGTAAGACAAATGTCAGGAAAACGTTAAGGCCCAAACGGTCCCCGAAATCATATGGCCATCGCAATCATTATCATTCATATTCATCCTAGGTTAGGCTTAGGATTAGGGACTCTCCTGGCGCACCATTACCATCACCCCTCATATCGGGGCAACGTAACCCCGCCTTCCAGGCGCCTCAGCCTCAGAAGTGGGTTACAAGTACCCCATGTCAGGAGAGAAACCAGGAATGTCGAAAGAAAAACCTGGGGCATTTAAAAAAAAAAGAATAGGAACGAAACTAGGGAATCTCCACGATCTGTCATAAAGTCAAAACACATCCAAGTAAAAGTCGCATTTGATATGCTTAGTGAAGTATTAAGTAAAAATCCTGGCTACAATAGAGTTTGTGAAATTAGTTAAATGCTCTCTGGTGATAGCGAAAAGAAACTGAATTCAGCGAAGAAGAACTGTGGTGTTTTCACATGCACCTGTGACATCATGTGACGTAAAAAGTAAGCTTTCAATTTATGAAACTACTTCACTGACAAACGAAGGAGCTACACACAAGAATGCTCTCTGGTGATAGCGAAAAGAAACTGAATTCAGTGAAGAAGAACTGTGGTGTTTTCACATGCACCTGTGACATCATGTGACGTAAAAAGTAAGCTTTCAATTTATGAAACTACTTCACTGACAAACGAAGGAGCTACACACAAGAATGCTCTCTGGTGATAGCGAAAAAAACTGAATTCAGCGAAGAAGAAACTGTGGTGTTTTCACATGCACCTGTGACATCATGTGACGTAAAAAGTAAGCTTTCAATTTATGAAACTACTTCACTGACAAACGAAGGAGCTACACACAAGAATGCTCTCTGGTGATAGCGAAAAGAAACTGAATTCAGTGAAGAAGAACTGTGGTGTTTTCACATGCACCTGTGACATCATGTGACGTAAAAAGTAAGCTTTCAATTTATGAAACTACTTCACTGACAAACGAAGGAGCTACACACAAGAATGCTCTCTGGTGATAGCGAAAAGAAACTGAATTCAGCGAAGAAGAACTGTGGTGTTTTCACATGCACCTGTGACATCATGTGACGTAAAAAGTAAGCTTTCAATTTATGAAACTACTTCACTGACAAACGAAGGAGCTACACACAAGAATGCTCTCTGGTGATAGCGAAAAGAAACTGAATTCAGTGAAGAAGAACTGTGGTGTTTTCACATGCACCTGTGACATCATGTGACGTAAAAAGTAAGACTGTCAATTTGTGAAACGACTTTTCACATGACAAACGAAGGAGCCTACACACAAGAATGCCCCCCTCTGGTGATAGCGAAAAGAAACTGAATTCAGCGAAGAAGAACTGTGGTGTTTTCACATGCACCTGTGACATCATGTGACGTAAAAAGTAAGCTTTCAATTTATGAAACTACTTCACTGACAAACGAAGGAGCTACACACAAGAATGCTCTCTGGTGATAGCGAAAAGAAACTGAATTCAGTGAAGAAGAACTGTGGTGTTTTTCACATGCACCTGTGACATCATGTGACGTAAAAAGTAAGCTTTCAATTTATGAAACTACTTCACTGACAAACGAAGGAGCTACACACAAGAATGCTCTCTGGTGATAGCGAAAAGAAACTGAATTCAGCGAAGAAGAACTGTGGTGTTTTCACATGCACCTGTGACATCATGTGACGTAAAAAGTAAGCTTTCAATTTATGAAACTACTTCACTGACAAACGAAGGAGCTACACACAAGAATGCTCTCTGGTGATAGCGAAAAGAAACTGAATTCAGTGAAGAAGAACTGTGGTGTTTTCACATGCACCTGTGACATCATGTGACGTAAAAAGTAAGCTTTCAATTTATGAAACTACTTCACTGACAAACGAAGGAGCTACACACAAGAATGCTCTCTGGTGATAGCGAAAAGAAACTGAATTCAGCGAAGAAGAACTGTGGTGTTTTCACATGCACCTGTGACATCATGTGACGTAAAAAGTAAGCTTTCAATTTATGAAACTACTTCACTGACAAACGAAGGAGCTACACACAAGAACACCACATAGAAACCTTCCTTATATACTGTAACAGCCAGGAATACGGTAATATTACCCACAGAGCAAATAATTTATTTGATTTTATTACAATCTGTTTTCTGCATATTTACGGTGCATGTGTTCCACATTTTTCATGCATATTTAGTAATTTATTTTGCATAGAAATCCGGGCTCTAATGGTCAGCATATAAAGTACTTAGGAAAAGTTTTGGATCAAAGAGAGATGAACAGACAGGTGAATGGAGAAGACTACATAATAATGAACTACATACATGGTCTTTATAGGAAGCCAGATATAATAAGAACAGTTAAGTATCGTAGACTGCGATGGATAGGACATGAAAGACGTGCATGGAAGCTTCTTGTAGGAAAGCCAAAGGGGAAAGCCCAGTTGGTAGACCAAGAATGAGGTGGGATAATAACATTAACTATGATTTGAGGGAGGTGGATTATACAGGGAATGATTGGAAAACATTGGCTCAGGATAGGGATATATGGAGAGCTTATGTCCGCGCGGCCATGAACCTACGGATTCGATAGTGCCAGTGAGTAAGTAAGAGTAATGGTCAGCATATACCAACGGCTTATTAATACCAATTATTATTAGTATAGTCCATCGCCGTGGTCTCTAGGTAGCGTGCTGCCTTGTCACGCAGCGGGCCCGAGTTCGATCCCCGGTCGGGACAGTTTTTCCTCACCTGTAAGACAAATGTCAGGAAAACTTTAAGGCCCAAACGGTCCCCGAAATCATATGGCCAACATCGCCATCATCATCATCATTATCATCATCATCATCATCATCATCCTTCACCGGTGTGAAAAGCAACGGGGAGCTACCACACCTACAATTCCCTAGTAATGCTATGATTGCAGTGAAAGACCTGCCCTCGGAGAGAATTGCTATGGAAGGATGGATTATTAGTATGTCTGCTTCATCCTCTGAAGATTTGAAGGCATGCTCTAGTACAGAACTGAATTACAGACGAGATAATGTTCTTGCTTTTACCCACTGCGAACTTCAAAAGCATCGTAAAAAAAAATGTTTGCCTAAACATTTTGTGAATGAAGCTATATATTATACGTTATATAGATGTATTTTATTGATATTATATAATGTGTTACTTTTCTCAGCTCGCACGCACAACAACCAAAGTGCACACCATCAACAACCTTAATGCCTGTTGTTATGTTTAATGATATACCGGTAATACTTATTTTCGTTTCTGGCAGGACCACTTGTTGATATCACCTGTTACCAACATTAACAAAACATCTATCGACTTTCAAAATTAAAATTCGTAGTGTTATAACCGTAATTTTCTTCTCATTTGTTTTACATTTTACAGGAGATCGATTTAAAATTTAGAATTAAATATAGGAAAATTACAATTTTATAGAACAGATAGCACACTTTAACTATCTTTGTTCAGATATAACATATAGCTATGATTGGGATATGCATAATAAATTAAACCGATATCAAATGATGTGTGGCACCATAAGAAGAACCCTCCGAAAGACTCGAAGAGAAACTCAGCTCAGTTTTATAAAATTATGGCTGTTCCTGTTATTTTATATGGATCTGAACCTTGGGTACTTATAAAAAAATATATCTGTTCATCTCTCTTTGCGCGATATCATTCAAGCCACTGAAATGAAATTTTTAAGATCCGTAAAAGGATATACACGCATGGATAAATTACACAATGAATCAATAAGAAATGAACTGGAGATATTTTCAATAGTTGATAAACTAGAGGAGCACAAATACCAATGGAAAGAACATTTAGACAGAATGGACAACACAAGATTACCCAAAAAGATTAACGCCTACAAACTATATGGAAAAAGATCTTTGGGACGGCCAAGGAAACGATGGACTTGAGACCGGAACAGGTCGCATTGATCTAATCCTGGAAAGGAAGAAGAGAAGAAGAAGAAGATAATCATAATTGTTCACGACAAAAAAGAGAGTGTAAAATTAAGCAGAAATTATAATAACTATTACATTTTCTTATGAATCAATATTAAATGAATTATAAAGAAAAAATTAAAGATAGTGTTAAATTCTCCAATTTAGTTGAAAAAGTCGGAAACAGAAATATAATAATACCGTTAGAAAATCCATCTATAATTCGGGAACTACCACGAAAATCTGCGGTTACTATTATCAGGCTTACTACAGGTCAAGGCTGATTGAGAAAACGTCTTCATAGAATTTGTACAGTGCGATCTGTAAAACATTGGACAACAGACGCGGGATTTGTGCTGTGCGGTGTCGAAGGTTTACACGTGCAGACACGGGACTTGAAATGTGCGCAGACTCAGCAGTATACAAGCACATCCCATGCATTCACGGTCGCAGTCACATTGTGTGCTTCGAGTGGATAAGGTGCTCGATCGCTTTTCCTTGTGTAATGAATGGCGTGTGTTTAAGTTATTTCAATTTTAAAATTTGTATATTATAAAACAAGCACGTGTAAGTGTAAACAGAATGACGTGTGTATAAGTGTAAAGTGTAAACTGTATAATGGCTAATAATTTTTCTACCGAACAACGTGTATTTATTTATGATCAATATTTGTTAACTCAGTCAAGTACGAAGACTTATTGAGACACGATTCCGGGTGTAAAAATTCAGTCACGTTCAACAGTCCATAATCTGTTCAACAAATTTTACAAAGAGGTGTCAAAAATGTATGGACAACGAAGGTGGGCAGTTGCAGCACATGCTTCAATAAAATTGGTAAGTACGAGAATTCGTAAAAAAGTTACGAAAATATGTGTAGTATCTCCGCGATCCTAAGCTGTCCGTTTCCTGCCGCGAGTGCGTCAGCAGTGTATAGTGAAATACCCGCGTCTACTGTCCAGTGCTATACTGATCGGACTGTATATTAATGTCTCCTGAATGTATACTGTGTTCTCAAGATGTGGAAATGGACAGAGAATATTTAACAAAACGTATGACTATGATTAATGGCGTAGTCCATTGTTGAGCCATAGACTCTCCTTTGTCAGGAGTTAATAGACCAAGTTCATTTTTAGTTACCTTATTTGTCCAAAGATGGCATAGCCATGTGGTCAACACATCGACTTAATGAGTAATCTAGCAGCAAACGAATGTATTACTAGGATGTTTGAGATCGGTCGGTACATTTTGCTGAGAGGTCTCTTTGTGCAGGCTTTTACGAGCCTGAAAATCTTCAGATTCGGAACCCGCGGTTTAAGGTCCCTCCCGGAGGACTTGCTCCTTGGATTTTTCCATCCTAAAAAATCCATCGACCGCGGCCGGGTTGGAACTCGCGACTAACAGAACCAGAGGCAAAGAGCAAAACCACTACTCCGCTCTTCACAATTATCAAGATGTGACATCCAAGTATTGGGAAGCAAGAAGGAGAATAACTTTGTTTTTAACTCTAGAGCATAAGCTACTTTTGCAGTAATTTCAAAAAATCGTATGTTCCGTTATAATTGAGATCAATTAATAATTTGACCTACAAACTAATCGGGAACTCACCGAGTTAGTTTAGAAATGACTATATTCCGCCCGTAGCTTTCAGCCGATGAGCAGAACCAGTGCTCGACAGGAAACGGCCACGACACACTGTTTTAGTAGAGCGTGCGATTACAATGGCGACAGTTCAGCAGAAAGAACAGTGTGTGTTGTGGTTAGGGGGATTTAAATATGTTATAACGTTCAGCGCATTTTCCGACGTGTTTAAGGTGGTGATCACCCTCATGCTAATAGCATTAGACGGTAGTATGTACAGTTTCAGGAAATTTGCAGCGTTTGAAATGAAGAAGTCCTCCGGACACCCTAGAACAAGTGACGAAACAATGGAGCGTTATACTGTAGAGTAGTGTTCGAAGTCCAAAAAAAATCAATTGCGAAGCGAAGTTTACAACTTGGAATACCTAAATCAACAATTCAAAATGTGTTACACAAGTGTTTACGTCTTCACGCTTACAACATTCAGCTCAGACATCACATTAAACCTACAGATCGACCAAAGCGTGCTCACTTCGCAAATGACATGCTTAACAAAATTGACGATGACGAAAGGTTTTTAATCCGTATAATCTTCACAGATGAAGCTACATTCCATGTCAATGGTTGTGTCAACCGGCATAGTTGTAGAATTTGGAGATCTCAACAACCAAATGACATTTGTGAGTATGTCAGAGGTTCTCCAAAAGTAAATGTGTGGTGCAGTTTGGTGCATGATCAGGTCATTGGCCCTTTCTTTTTTATTGAGCAGACTACCACAGGAGACGTTTACTTAGGCGTTTTCCCGCAAGTAGACCAAATTGAAGAAGAAAATAACGTAACGTTATTCTTTCAACAAGATGGCGAACCCCCACTTCAAGATTCCTTGATTGGTGGATTGATAGATCCGTCCTATTTAATGGCGACCTAAAAGCCCCGACTTGACACCTTTAGATTTTTTATGCGGATACGTAAAAAAACATTGTGTATAGTGAACCGATCAGAAATCGACAACATAAGGCAAAGGATCGCCGATGCTATGCAAACAATCACACCTGTGATGATCCAGCGCTGTTTGGTCGAAATCGAGTACCGACTGATGTTTGTAGAGCAAACAACGGAGCGCACATGGAAACATTCTAAGCTAAGAATGAAAACGTTTTCAGTTGGTGAATTTAACAAAAAAATACTCGTTTTAATATCTCAAATAGTTCCTGAGCTGTGATTGTTTGACATTTCTGCAACCTTTTTCGAAAACCCTTACGAAAAAAAGATGTACCGAAAGTGCTATTTCGGTAGGAAACATCTGTACTGTTATCCTCCCTCTACAGTGAGATTAATGAACTATGCCAATTTCCCTTTGTGTCTACTCCCACTCTCTTTCCTACCCCTCACTTTGCTCTGTTTGTAGTGCGCAACTTCCCCTCTATCTCGGAACTCTCAAATAGGTCAAGCAAGTGGAAAGCTGTATCATTCATTCAATATTTCAATTCATTCAACATTAGTTTGGTTATCGTCTGAAGGACGTGAGCTCAGGGAAAGCTGCGTTGTTTTGAGTTTGGTCCGGTAAGCCAGGGTAGGGTACCCTAGGCGGGACTAAAAAGGTATGCATGGGTGTTTGAGTGTGTAAAGATTATTACTTTTGTTATTACTATTGTTTTCTTTAAACTTTAGAATGATCAAGTATAACTTATGTTTAATATTTTTTTATATTTCAACTTTAGACTTACAATTGATATATACATTAAATCTTATTTTAAGTAAATAAGAATGTCTAATATTGTATTTGCTAGTCATGCTACTGCTGTCTTTTACGTTTCCTGTCTACGAGCTTTCTCAAGGTTACATTAGCTCCCCTTTCCTTTCTAGCTTTTGTGGTTGAAAATAATATACTGAGTTTAATAACGAATCATAAATTACTACAGTGTGTTTCAGGAATTGTTAATTAATATATGTTAATGAATCTACACAGGAAAGAAGAATCAATCTTTGTCTCTGATGGACCCGGACAAAGAATTATAAATAGCACTGACAGTTATGATCTGGACGCTACTATAACTAAACATACGAGTAAATTCTCTATAGACCAGTGCCAAAATGGTAAAAGAATGTAATGCTGTAGACCAGGCGGCACAAAGACAAATATAAAATGTAAATATAATCCTGAGAGTTTCTAACCTCACGATAGGTTAATTTCTCTTGTCACCTAGGGAACTATTCCTCAATCACGTAAAAAACATACAAATACGCCTTGGTCGAGTCGAAAAATACCACAATTTAAAACAGTCTACGGTTGTAGTCTCGAGGTACGTGCTGCGTTGTCACGCACCAGGTGCTCGGTCGAGACAAGATTTCCTCAGTGAGGTTTTCCTTCGGGGTTTTTCCTCACCTGTAAGACAAATGTTAAGAAACGTTAGGCCCAAACAGTTCCAGGACATCATCTGGCAATCACAATCATAATTATCATTTAACATAATTAAATTAAGTAAAGGATTAAGGCCTCTCCTGGCGCATCATTACCATCCACCACCCATTTTAAAATTAGCGTAACCCCGCCTTCCAGGCGCCCCA
>JASPKZ010000764.1:0-65884 GCA_030220185.1 Diploptera punctata
TCTTGCAAATGCGGCTCCTTTATTAAGAAGACATATTTGGGAATTATACATTACAGCCAGTACTGCTTTTCATTTTTAATAATTGATTCGTACCATCTCATTGATGGATAAATCATATTTAAGAGAAAAATTATTACGGCTCAGGACCGGGACTGAACCCGGGACCCTTGGTTCTCTAGACCAAGTGCTCTACCAACTGAGCTACCTGAGACAAGTACCGATCTACACGCAAATCCTTCTCTTATACATTGTAATTCTGAAATAAAAAGCACCATTTCCAAAATTTGTTTCAATTAATATTTTAATGTTAGTGTTAAATTTACTTTTAAGGATTTGTTAAATATAATGTTTCGAAAGAGGGTTACTCTTACAAATATATTATAAGAATTACTTAATCGTGATTATTTTCATACCTCATACTTCTATATTTCTTTAAATACAGCACTGCAGTATCGCAATTTCTTATCTCCCATCATCAGCTGTTTTCACGATTGTCAATTTTTACTTTTGTTGATAATTATCCAAACTGCCATCTGATGTTCTTTTAAAGATTATTTTTCTAAAATGTCCATCTGGTGTTCATTTTATGAATCATTTTCTAAACTGCATCTGTTGTATTTTTGAAGAACTTTGTAATCAAGCTAGGTTCATCTGGAATTTCGAAGTTCTATAAATTAAATTTGAAGAGAAAAATTTTCCGCCTAGACCGGGACTCGAACCCGGGACCCTTGGCTTTCCAGGCCAAGTGTATAGTTCTAGTATGTTTTTTTGAATATATATTTTTCCCCAAACTGCTGATGATGGTGATAAGAAATTGCCGATACTGCAGTGCTGTGTTTAAAGAAATAGAGAAGTATGAGGTATGAATAATCACGATTAATTCAATTCTTATGAATTTGAACCTCATAATGTTAAAAATTCCCAAATTTAATATATAGATATAATTATGTTGAACGTCAACAAAACACATGGGCTTACCAGTTTAACTGGTGGCCTTACATTCAAATGTTCTAAATATGTGATAATTTGGTACACCACGTATTTTAGTTTTGTATCAAAGAATTCATCTTTGAGTAGAAAATAGTAATTATGAAGAATTAGTGAACCTGGAAAATAAATTTTGGCATTTGATGCTAGTGATGAAGTACTTGATACTAATGCATTTCACTGTACATGCATTGGATGCATTGTCATTTGAATTTTATTTTTCTATTTTAGATATTTGAGCATACATATGGTTATTTGTATTTTTGATCTTAATTTCGTGAATCTGTACTGATGAGCCAAAACATCTGTATTTGGGTACTAATATAGTAAAAATTAATTGACCATACACATGATCAATATACAATTTCAGTTTTCTGAAGGGGTTATTCTTTCTGCTAAAGGCTGATATCATTCTTGTCACATTTTAACCTTGTGTTTATAAGAATGTGACATATTTTGGTTTTTTCCTCCATGATAATGGCAATGTTGATTTTTTTTTTCTAATTCAAAATTTCTGTTCCATTTAGTTTCTCGAATAGGCTGGCCAGATTCTAAGATAAAAATGTGGGACACTTGTTGTTCATTTAACGTAGTCTCAGAATATTTTAAAAACTCACCTCATAAATATTGTGTTTTTCACAATACCATGGTTTCAGACGTAATCATGACCATCGTCAGTTGCAACTCCGACTGATGAAATTCTTCCACTGTGATCATTACTTACCTGGATATTTTCACACCCGTTAACATGATATCATGGCTGTTAAAATCATTCCAGATCGTAATTTACATTATCACTCGTGGCCGGAAGAACATTTGAATTAACACATCAGAGACAAAGGTGGAATATGCAGCCGCTGCTAGATGGCAGAGTTAATTGTCTTAATAGATAATTACAATGGAAAAGAATCAGAACGTCATATGGGGGTTACAATCCTAGATACAATTGTGAATTTTTAAATTCCTGGGGGGAAAAAAGTTGTTCTTAGGTTAAGGGGAATCAATATACAGGGCTGACAACATAGAATTCACAGCCTGGAGAAGCTGATGGATAATGATAGCATATTGAAACCAGTCAAATGAAACACAAATATTTATGAGGGGTAAGATGTACCAGATTCATCTTGTTTATTACAATCATTAATTGTCGTTTTCCATGTCAATAAAATTTCATAAGGCGAACCAACAGTAAGCCACACTAAATTAACATCCACCTGAGTACACTACTGTTAGGCTGAATACAATCAAATGCTTTTTTCATTCTGTGAAAATACATATCGTCGCTTAAGAAACAATACTGCGTAACTAACAAGGAAAATTTTACACTAGAAACAAAACTGTTCATTTTTCTCCTTAGTAACTATGGATTGAAACCATTGTATCTATAAGTTTAGCGAGGTCATCGTACAAAATGTCATCTTAATCATTGTTTGAAATGAGTGCAGTGATGCTCTAACAGTATAAAAATGTCAATTTCACCAAAAGTGTCAGTTATGCGGTATTGTTTCTTAAGCGACGATATATTCGTAATCTTTTATAGATAAAACCCCTACACAATTATATGTCCAAATTATTTTCTTGGAATGCCTGGTCAGCCTGTCCTGGAATAGTGCGATAAGAAATATTTAAAATTAGCAATAAGATGAAGTATGTTTTAGTGAACAGTTTTTAATATCAGATAATGGTTTAATAGTGGCAATCCATCAGTTAAATTGTGGTACATTACAAGGGTACACATACTTAGCCGTATGTTTTTCTGATTAAACGCCCTTGTAGAATCTGGCATAAACCATGTAATTTGTTGGTAGCATTATTATAATTTACTATTAAAATGTATACTATTATATAAGAATTTAACCTTTGTTTTAGGAATACCATATTATATTAGGTTACCCTCAGATTTGAAATACTTATTATGATTTTATGCCAGAACTTCACTAGGTGTTATACATTATTTACTGGTCAAATAGTTATATTGTAGAGGAGCTATAACAGTATTTGAAGCATGTGAAGGCGTTTAAACTATTTTCAAGTAAGGAATTGTTTGTGTCTTTTTGGTAGATTTTAAAATATACACATACATTTATTGGGAATTCTAATACATATCAGTTATATATATATATAGCATAACTAATGTATAATTATGACCTCTCAGCAGCTGAAAATACAGATTTAGATTCTGATCCTGTCACATGTTGAATTTTATGGATACAAAGGGCTTACTAATTAAAATCATTGTCTTAATTGGTAAGGTTTTTGTTATCCTCAAGTATTTTTTTTTATTTTACTTACTTTTATTTAATTTTGTTAAGAAAAGTATTTAATTTTTATAATATTGGTTTAATGTAGGAATTTTTATTTAATTTTATTTTGTAAAACATTTTATTCGTGTTGTTTGACACACTTCCTATATTTTACAGCATTCTTACCATATCTTCAGATTTGGATACAGTTCTTCAGGTGGTCAGTGAAATCATTCCAATATTGAAGATGTAAGTATTAAGCCTAGTATAAATTTATATTGTAATGCTATTTGAAGAAATGTAATTGGACTTCTGTCCAGTTTTCAACGGTCTTGGTGACAAATGTATATGGAGAGTGTATGACACATAGTGTTGATTGAATTCATAGAGATTAGTTAATTGAGATTATATTTAAATGCCATAAAATATCTTTTGAAACTGGTAAATATTGGTATGTTTCAAATTTTATCCATTTAAAAACATTGGAATTGAACAAATGAGACTGAAAGGGAAACCACATTTAGGTATTAGTGATAAATCTCAATTAAAGAATGGCCACTAAGATATTCAAAGTATTCTGGAGTATATTGGAATCTAATTTGTTGGACCTTGATCTTTGATATCGATGGCCAGAAAATATATAAGTGCAGATCTTGTCTTCTAAGGTATATGGGTTAAATTATTTTTTCTAACAACACACATTGCATAATGTTTTTATTTTAAATTTAACACATCTCATTGAAGGATAATTAAATTTGAAGAGACAAATTTTCGCACAGACCAGTACCCGAACCCAGGACCTTTGGTTTACCGTACCGATGCTCTTACCAAAGTGTTAAAACATATATAATTACAACAAAAATGTTGAAAGAAAAACTAATCTTGAAACTTGAGGAACAGATTTATAGTCCATGTAAGAATGGAGATTAAAAAAACATAAAAATGAAATATGTTAATCATTTTGTGATAAAATTGGTTTTATTATTATTATTATTATTATTATTATTATTATTTTATTTAACAATGCTTTGCCAACCTGACATCTAATGGTGATTGTGTAGATGGGGTGAATTTTAACTTCCCATTACCCCAAGGGCCGCCTAATTTTTTCTTTATAATAGATAATGTCTCTAGTAGGGGACCAGATTTTTATGTACTAAAAGTTAAAGATTGCAACATTATATAACCATTTATTAAATTAATATTAAGAAGCTAAAGCTGTTACTATGATTGAAATAAGTATATTAAAGGCTCTTTACCATTTGATTATATAACCAATTAATAGTAACACTAGTTTCATTAATGAGTTGAAAATAAATTTACTGTTTTATAAATATAACTTAAAAGTCCTCAAAGCTGTTTTCTGTGGGATTGTAACATTACATGTTAATTAGGGAGAAAATATCTTTTTACTTCAACATTGTACTAATCTTATAGTGGATAAATATCATTTCCCTAATTTTGGGCAGATTCTTTTACATGCCATGAAACTTTGATATTTCAAAATAATGTTGACTATCTTCATTTGATTGTCTATAAAATTGTACAAATTACTTGTATTTTCACTGGGTGAACAAAACCTCATAACTCCATAAACCTTTAAAAAATCAAGATACGTTCACTAAATTGTATCTGTGCAAAACTGTCAGTTTGTTATCTGCCAAAATCCATAATATTTTCTACAATGTTGCCACTATCTAGTGGTTGAAATAAAATTTTGTTCCTTCTATTAATTTATATTTTTCCCTCTAAAATTTATAGAAATGAAGAGGTTTCCATTGCCCAGCGATAATATGCTGTACTAATGCTGCATAGTTAAATAAAAGACACTTATCATTGTACATATTGCTGTTTTAGGCATCAGGACGATCAGGCAGATCGAGTGAGGATGTTGATCTTCGCATGCTTGTACACCAGAGCCAAGCAGGATGCATTATTGGCAAATCTGGTTTCAAGATCAAGGAACTGCGTGAGGTAAGCATAAAATCATTTGAATGCTTCAAAATTGAAAAAAAAATTCTTAAATTTCTAAGACTTTATTTATCAAAATCGAAGAATTGTGATAAAAGATTGTTAAATTGCACCCTACCTCGCTGACTGCTACCAAAATTGCAACGTACCACTCGCGTGTTCGTGCTGGATCGTACCAATGTTGTTTATAATTATCTTGAGTTGAAAATATGAAATGCTTAAATCAATATATCTTTGCCCGGACCCATAAAAGGCAAATATTAATTCACCTTTCCTTAATAAATTGTTAAGCATATAGTATAGTAAGCTACGCAGATTACAATAATGGAAGTTTGAAGGAAAGAGGAAATCAAATTCGCTTGAGAAAACTTTGGAACTTTATATCAATATGACATGACTAGCTACTCAATCAATAAACAGAAGTTAACTAAAAAGAAATAGCTTATATTTAATGAGTCAAAAAGTCAGATATAACATACAAATAATAAAAGGTAGTTTTCTTGACATTGAAAAATAAGTTAAGAAAGAAACAGTAACTTTGTTAGTCATCTAAACAAAACTCTATAACAATAATGATAATAAACATACGTACATTCTTCCACTCACATCAATCCCCCAAGGGCTAGGGTACAAGGTCTTTGTGGCCCTACCCAGGCCTAAGGGACCGATTAACCAAACAAGCACCTTTGAGCTATATCGACTTGACTCGCCGAATCTTAAACAGATGATGACCCTGATGTTCATGAGCACAGCTTATTTGAGGACTTGCTTAGTAGAGGGTAGGATGCACAATAGCACACGGTGCATAAAGGAACGGGGGGGGGGGATGTAGGAGAGAATTTGGCACTGATCACTAAGATCACTGAAGAAATGAAGATGCGATGACGTAGTGGTTGCACAGTTATAACGTAATCTTACGTACCGAAAACTTGATTTCGGGGTTGCTGGCCCATGGCAAAAGATCTCTGGGACGTCCAAAAAAGCACTGGATGGAAAACTCCTCTTTGAGACTGTAACAGGCCACACGGCCTAATACTTGCATGGATGATTATGATCATAAACATTTTAAGTTTATATTCAATTGAGCCTATATGCTATAATAGAATAATGCATGAGTGTGCATTGAGTTTGGTTATCTTCAGATTTTATCACAATCACATAGTTGTTTTTTGCACTTTATTTTTAGTTAGAACTATCCACAATATTTATGAGGTCATAAAGGATATTTTCCTGTATATTTTTGTTATTAATAAATTACAATAAGAACGAATACCTAGGAAGAATAATCACAAATAAGAACAAGATGCACAAAGAAATTAAACATAAGCTGAGTTCTGGAAATGCATGTTCTTATGCATTACAGGCACCCTTGACGTCCCAACTCCTTTCAAAAATTTTTAAGCTGAAAATGTATAAAACTATTATTCTACCAGTTATATGGATGCGAAACATGGACTCTTACTTTAAGAGAGGAAAGAAAATTAACGATTTGAGAATTAAATTCTTAGGAAAATTTTTGGACCAAAGAGAGATGAACAGACATGAATGGAGAAGACTACATAAAAGTGAAATACATGGTCTTTGTAGGAAGCCATATTTAATAAGAACAGTTAAGTCTGTTAGACTGCAATGAGCAGGATATGTGGCACGGATGGGGAATGAAGGCGTGCATGGAAGCTTCTTGTAGGAAAACCAGAGGGAAAATGCCCAGTTGGTAGACTAAGGATGAGGTGGGAGAATAACATTAACTATGATTTGAGGGAAGTAAATAAATACATGATTGGAAAGCATTAGTTCAGGATAGGGATGTATGCCCAGACTGGTTGGATTTATGTTGTAAACCCTGGATGGCAATGTCAGCTCCCTCACAGTTGGCCAAGAACCTCCACGTTCCGTCGGTATTTCGAAATTCATAACTCTGTTTTTTGTTCTGAATATAGATTTTTTCCAAATAGTCATCTCTTTTGTATTTTCTGTTTAATAATTTAGTGTCCGAATTTATATTATGTTTTCCAGACCAAACGTGAACAGCATTTGCCGATTTTATATTTCCCCATTTTTAATATTTCTTACGTGTTGTTTGGTTCTAATTTTTAGGTTTGTTTTTTGTTTTTTTGTATATATATCTTCTCACAAACCATTACATTCAATTTGATATATTCCTGATATATACATTTAATTGCAGATCAAGAATTAAACATACATTTTTACAGTAAAAAAAAAGAATGAATAAATACTTGGTTGATAATTGCTCTGAAGAATTATTCATATTGTAAACCCTGACATGTAACTAGGATTTTCAATTTTTGGACTTCACCCGCTTTTGCTCTCAACCCCTCATGTATCTTATGGACCAAAAAAGGAAAGTCCAGTTGTAATGTAATCAAAGCAGATCTTTGACTCTCTTTTCATATTGTCAAATGACAATTTTATTGATAATATGTAGTTCTCTCTCTTAACATATTCTTGTTCTTCTAACCTCAATTTGGTTGGAATTAACTATTTTTGTAAAGGATTTTTTTGTAGACTAGTGATAATAATTATTAACAAATTAAAAGATGTATGAAGTGATGTTTATGCAAAATAGTTATATATTCATTATTTATTTTTTAGAAAACTGGAGCTCGCATCAAGATATTTTCAAACTGCTGTCCGCAAAGTACCGAGAGAGTTTGTCAAATATCTGGGCGACCCAATACTTGCACAGACTCAATAAAAGAGATAATGGAGCTTATCAAAACAGTAAGTAATTGAGATATAATGAAAATCTGTAGTTTATATTGTATGATCAGCCTCATGGGCTAGTGATCAGACTACAGGAATATATTCTTGAAGGGTATTATTCCAGGTTTCGATTTAGCTTAAGTTTAGGTTTAAGGACTCTCCTGGTGTTCATTATGCATCACAATCATTGGCGTAATGTAACTACGGCTTCTACGTGCCCCACTTATAAAGTGGGGTTACATTTCTGCCAATACCAGGAGAGGATACCAGAAATGTCATAGAGACAACCTGGTGATTTTGGTAAAAAAATAATAAATTGCTCTATAGTACAGCGCTGGTAACTGTAGCCGTTTTGGTGAATTCTGAGGCATGTGGCAGGTGGGAACATTGCCAAGTGGGAGAGGGAAGTAGTGGCCATGTAAAAAAATTTTCTTATTATTATTATAATAATAATAGTAAAATGTTATAAAGACATTTCTATAATGAACACTCCAAACTTATAAATAAAACGTGAGTAAATTAATGAGTCATTTTTTACCATCTTACCTCATATTTTGTTGTTTCTTCAAACACGGGAACTATTTTTCGAGAGAAGGGTGTCTCTCATTTTCAAGCGACTTATGAGTCACAGTTTCTGTGTTTGAAGAAACATAAAATATGAGGTAAGATGTTAAAAAATTACTAATTTACGAACTAAGAACATCATAATGTTATTTCCCATATTTAAACTATGATTAAAACAAGGTATCACTAACACAGAACTAGTAGATTAAAAATGCAAACATGTAGTACTTATGTTGCTGGCGGGTACCTACAACTTTTCCCTCACCTTTTGCCACACCGTACAACATAGACTCCTCAAATGCGGCTACAAAAGCCAGTTCTGAACTATACTTTTATTTGCTGTTCAAACATACATTTTTAGTGATGTTTTTATTATTGATTTAACATTTCTCAATGAAAGATAAATTATATTTGAAGAGAAAAATTTTCGCCTAGACCGGGACTCGAACCCGGGACCCTTGGCCTTCCGAGCCAAGTGCTCTACCAACTTTTTCTCTTCAAATATAATTTATCTTTCATTGAGAAATGTTAAATCAATAATAAAAACATCATTAGAAGCTTTACTAGCTTTATAAAGTAATGTTAAATTCCCAATAAATGTCTTCATAACTAAGAAGCCGCCATTTGCAAAGATAGAAGCAATGTTTTCAAAAGCATTTGGCGATAGGGAATTACAACGTATATAAGAGAAAAATTTGCGTCTAGATCGTAACTCGCCTCGGTATGCTCAGTTGGTAGAGCACTTGGCCCGGAAAGCCAAGGGTCCCGGGTTCGAGTCCTGGTCTAGGCGAAAAATTTTCTCTTCAAATATAATTTATCTTTCATTGAGAAATGTTAAATCAATAATAAAAACAATCATTAGAAGCTTTACTAGCTTTATAAAGTAATGTTAAATTCCCAATAAATGTCTTCTTAACTAAGAAGCCGCCATTTGCAAAGATAGAAGCAATGGTTTCAAAAGCATTTGGCGATAGGGAATTACAACGTATATAAGAGAAAAATTTGTGTCTAGATCGTAACTCGCCTCGGTAACTCAGTTGGTAGAGCACTTGGCCCGGAAAGCCAAGGGTCCCGGGTTCGAGTCCCGTTCTAGGCGAAAATTTTTCTCTTCAAATATAATACATTTTTAGCTTCTTATGTTTCTCATATTAAAAGTAATTTGTTAGCTCTGTACATAAAATATAGTTAAGCATCATTTACAGTAGGATTGTATTAATTTTAGCAACATGTTTATAATCAGTAGTTATTGTTATATTGATATTTTTAGGAAGATACACTATGAGATTTATAATAAATGAGTTACAATTATGAGGTGAGGTGTTAAATTCTAAATCATTATTAATTATATTAAACCTCATAGTGTCACTTCCTTTAAATATTAATGAAAACTGTGAGGTTGATTTATTATCATAAAAGACTAAGAAATTCACAACTCCACCTCACATCATGGACTGGTTTCAGAAGTTACACTGTTTCCACTGTTAGCTAGTATAGATACTAGTCGAGCATGAAAGTAGTTTAATTCTGGCAGTCGGGTCCAAGAATGAACAAAATATGAGATGAGGTGTGAATTTCATGTTTATTGTGATTATTAAATTTATTTAGTTTTATATTCGAAGAGAAAAATTTTCTCCTAGACCGAGACTCGAACCTGGGACCTTGGCTTTCTGGGCCAAATGCTCTACCAACTGAGCTACGAGGGCGAGTTGCGATCTAGGATGCAAATTTTTCTCGTTATACGTGGTAATTCCCTCGTGCCAAATGCGTTGAAACAGTGCGTTCTGTTTTTCCATATGGCGGTTCTCTTAGTTAAGAAGACATTAATGGGAATTTTAACACTACTTTATAAAGCCAGTAGGGCTTCTATTGAAGTTTTTTTTTTTAATTAACGCTTCTCACTGAAGAGAAAAATTTTTGCCTAGTTTTAGTTTAAAAAAAATTGATTTGATAGTAGTTATTATCTTGGAAGCATCACACATTTATGCTCTAATGCAAAATTGTAAGTCATAAAAATCAAATTCAATTGTGAATTTTTCTTACCTCATCCATTTTTATACAGAACCACGGTATCGAGAGTCATTACTGCCATAGTCAGCTGTTGTCATGACTGTAGACTCTCGATACTGCAGGTCTGTGTTAAATAACATAGATGTATGAGGTAAGAAGAGTTCACGATTCAATTGATTTTTTATTAAGAAAATTCCCAACATTGATATAAGATTATATCAGTATATTTTGTTTGTTTGTTCAGTCTCCCATCAAAGGTATGAATAATCCATACGACCCACACAACTACGATGATTTCCACGCTCAAAGAATATGGAGGTTTGGAGATGTTGATGGCAAAGGAGGACGTGGAGGTCCAGGAGGAATGTATGGTGGAATGGGCGGGCCACCTCCCATGGGTCGTGGAGGACGGTTTGGTGGGCCCGGTGTTGGAAACATGGGTCCAGGACCTAGAGGCGGTCCTCGAGGAGGAATGGGGTAAGACATTAGTTTTTTTTATCTATACCAAGAATTCTGTGCATGCTAAATTTCAGACTAAGCAAAATTTCTAATGTTTTATTAATAATTTCATACTTCTCGTTGAAGGACAAATTATATTTGAAGAGAAAAATTATATGCTCGGACTGGGGTTTGAACCCAGGACTTTTGACTTTCTAGGCTAATGTTCTACCACTGAGCTATCTGGGCACTCCAATGTAAACACACATTTTTCTCCTATACATTGTTAAAAATAAAATGTTTAATACTTTTTTCTATCCAAAATACAACCAACCTTAACATGGACAAAACATGTTATACTCCATGCATGCATTCACTAACCTGTTCTGTTATAGGTTGCTTACTTTCACATTTATCCACCTCTGTTGATGATACTGTATAAATTAAATTAGCAATATTTTATTTTAGGAAGTGATATTTTAAGGTTATTTTAATTAAATTATTTTTAGCCTGATCGTCTTACCTCAATATTGTTAATTTGTTCTTAAACATGTTTCGATTATATCATCTTCATCAGCATCATGCCCAGTAAGATGCTGATGATGATTATGATACAATCGAAACATGTTCAAGAACAAATGAACATTAATATTGAGGTAAGATGATCAGACTAAAAATAATTTTAATTAAATTAGCAATTATATTAAATTAATGTTGGGAAGTAAACATTATGAGGTATTAAGTTATGTAGATAGGAAATAACACTATGAGGTTTTTTAATATTGTTTATTTTTTATTATTTCACTCACCTCACACTTCATAATTCATAGCAGACCCTGGGTTTCTTCACATCTTTTGTGACATTCTCAATGCAGCATTGAGAATATCACAAAAGATGCAAAGAAACCCAGGGTCTGCTATGAATTATGAAGTATGAGGTGAGTGAAATAATAAAAAAAATAAACAATATTATGAGGTATAATCATTAAAATTAATGGAGAACATATTGTTTAAACTCACCTCATAGGATTCATGCTCCATGATATCGCGATTTCAAACATAGTCATGTTCATCTTCACCCATAAGTTATGGCTGAAGATGAACATGACTGTTTGAAATCGCGATATCATGGAAGCATGAATCCTATGAGGTGCGTTGTTTAAACAATATGTTCTCCGATGAATTTTAATAAATTAGCAATACCTATGCATCTGAATAGCTTAGTGGTCTGGAGATCAGCATGTTAAGCTGAGGATTCAGGGTTCGATTCTAGGTTCAGACAAACACTTTTAATACAAAAGCGAGTCTGGTGCATCTTACATTACAAAAGTTGAGTTCTTTTAGGATATGTTTCAAAACACTTGTGTTTTATCTTCAGCTTGTCCAGAATGTTGATTTTTATGTTGTCGGTCCTGGGTGTCAACTCCCATTCCATCTTTTGGTGGACCAAAGAACTTGCATTTGAAACATGGCCTAAAAGAACTCAACTTATATGAGTAAGATGCATTAGACTAACATTATTTATTAAGAACAACTTTGTAATCTTATTCCCTATTGTAATTTATTTTCTCTTTACCATTTTATTGTAGCCACCCAAATTACTCATGATCCTGTGAGGACAGTTATCCCATACTAGATAATATTCCGTGAGAATTTATTTTCCGATTGGGACTCAAAACAACACAGGACTCTACTAGAATAAGACAAAACTTTATTATCTACAGAATCTGAAAATAAAAGTGTTGGAAAGGGTGCAATGATTTTAAAAACCACTACAGCTTCAACTTTTGGAAGTATAATTACTACAGCTAAGGTCTTAATAACTTTCTGTCCTGGAGATATTTAATTCAATTTTTTATCTTTATGATTTGATATCATTTTATATGCCTTGGTCTATGTCCATTAATAAGGGCAGCTTTCGTTTGTTGAAATTTCTGAGCAGGTAGTTTAGTACCTTTGCTGTTTGTTTTTTGTCAATGTTTGCTCCCTTGCCTAGTATTTTCAAATTACTGCCTCAGTACAGCCCAGTTTGGTAACTGCAGCCGTGTTGTAAAACTAGAGGCCAGGAGGGAACTAGTAGCCATGCAAAAAAAATTCTCCCAAATAATAATAATCGTAATAAAATAAATTGTTAGAAAAACAATGCTATTCTATAATGAACACTTAATTTTTTTTTAACTTTTATAGGAATTAATCACTATGAGGTTTAATTTCACCATACTTAAAAACTTATTATTCATCAAAACTATTCACTAAAACAGAACTAGTAGATATGAAAATTCAACATGTAAAAAAGTAAAGTGATCCCACAACAGACCCGGAGGCCCTTGGGGTAGTAGGAGGTTAGGGCTCCCACTTTTTCTAGACAATCACCACTTTATGTCAGCCGGGTTGTCAGCCCTGCGTGACGGCCGCCTTTACCCCCAGAACAAGCGTCTGGTACTCATTTCCGTTAGAGGCTGAGTCGACCCCAGGGCCATAGTGCCGCCAGAGGGTTTGGGTCAGTTTAAAAATCCTGACCCCAACGGGACTCTGGCTTGTAGCTCAGTGCCTTAACCACTACGCTACGGCGTGCCCCCAATTCAACATGTAGCAGCTGTTATGTTTTCAAAGCTGAGGATAGTTGCTGGCAGTACTTGCCCCCCCTCTTACCACACCATAGACCCCTAAAGAAGCCAGAACTGCACTATAACTTCCTTCCACCCTTCCATGACTTAGCGGCCTAAATGGCATTCTGGTGGCTAGAACAAGAATTTGCAGGAATTATCAGTATTTCTCAGGCTTCTAATGATACTTGCAAAGTATGCACCATTGATACGTAACTGCACATTTGACTAATGATGAACATTAAGGTTATGGTTATAATATTCTGAATGTTTCTCTCTTTCAGAGGCCCTCCTGGTGGCATGGGACCAATGCGAGGTGGTGGCTTCGGAGGAGGCCGTGGAGGATTTGGAGGAAACAGAGGTAAAAGAATGTTGCCACTAAAAAATTATTAGACATTTGAATAACTGGCAGGGGCTGACACTAAACACCTAAGTTTTGCAGATAAGAATTGGCATAAACTTTTTTACTGCACCTAAGCATTATTTTGCATTTTTGTTGTAATTGTGATTTTGTATTTGAACCTAAGCATGCAAGATGAGTGTTCATGTTATTTTGTTAGTAGATTCTACAGCTGTACTGTAATAGAACATGCTGAAGCAGTTTCAGCATAGTGATTAGTTAAGGACACTTATGTAATCATCTGGAAGGGGATTAATATCTGAAATTGTTACAAATGGTAGGTGATTTTGTTCACATTATTGAAAAAAACACAGGATTGGTTATATTTTGGATAAAAATTGTAGGTGTGTAAAAATTGAAGTTAAAATTAATATTAATTGCCAACCATCAGACATTTGAGATCATAGAAGTAAAATAATTATTTTGTATTAAGGTCTTGTAGATTACAGATAACCTGGTATTAAAGTAGGGAAATTGGCCAGGTGAAGCACTTTTCTGAGCATGCCCAAAAAGCCACTGTCAGATTGTGATTCACTCTTAAAAGAAGTGTTTATTTGTGCCTCAGCTAAGTTCTTCTCCTTATTATGAAGGAAGACTTCAAAAGTAGATAGTTTATAGATCATTCACTGTGTTATTCTATTTGTGTATTCTCAATATTTCTTAATGTAGAAAAAAGAAGTGAACATGTAACCAGCATTTTCTGTTAATATTAATTTTAATGAAAGAATAATTATTTTAAGACTTTTTTAATTATGCAAGGTGATGGTTGGTCATCAGTTTTACTATTTTTATAGCATTAAATGAATTAACAGTGTACTGATAGAAATTAATGCAGCAAGTTAAATTGTTAGCAATGAAAACTTTTTCATTGTAGATTGAATCTTTAATGTGAGATATCATGTAATCTTTAGATCAGTGGTTCTCAACCTTTTTTTTTTAAGAAGGGTACTTTGGAAGGGTGTAATCTTCGTGCAACAGTTTACGTTATATGAGTAAATCACGATACTCATATGTTATTTAAAAATAGTCTTAATTGAGCACATGCTAAAACTTGTTCCACAAACTGTCGTGGTGATGAATATTGGATTTAAGGGCACATATGGCATGAGAGGAAGAAATATTCTTTGCTGTAACCATTGTTGAATCAAGTTGATTAGTGTTAGGGAATAAATTAAGTTATGTAGGTAGGAGGTTATTTTAATTTTGTTGATGGTGAAATTAAATGTTTCTTACCTCTCAAGTTGATCGCGATTTGGAGACTATAACTGTCTCATCAATCAGAAACTTTGTTGGCCGACTGGTTTTATGTCGAATTGTAAGAAACGGAAGAGGGAAGAAGAGTTTCTTCTGATTGACATAACACCAATCACCAACGAAGTTCTGATGATGAGACAGTTACAGTCTCGAAATCGCGATTAACTTAGAAAATGTTTATGAGGAGAGGTAAGAAACATCTAATTTCGCCATAAATTAAACCTCATAGTAATTAATTCCTATAAAAATTAAATTAATTTTGTTGAGTTATTTGTTGACTCACCTCACCCAAGTACGAGGTGAGTCAAGGAACAACTCAACAAAATAAGGGAATAAAATTAAAAGCCAGTGTCAGAAGACAAATGTATTATATCCATGTTTTTATTATTAATTTCATACATTTCAATGATGGATCAATGTTTAGGGACATTTTGGCCTACCAAACCCTCTCAGGACCCATAGGTTGAGAAACACTGCTTTAGATGATCTGGATTTTGGCCATTGTAATGTTATTTTGTGTATCTTATGTATGAGCTGCACAAATTTAAAAGTTGTTAAATGCAATGCGTTACCAGTCATTGCCTTGCTTTCTGGAGCTTGACATCATGAAAAAGTAAGATTTCATGCTTTTATTATTTCTTAATATTGAGCCCCATAAATAGCTCATCAAAATATGCTGCAATGTGTTAAAGTCCATATATAATATAAATAAAAAAGTTTCTTTTGTCATTCTCCAGATAAGACCTAAATGACTTTGTGTTATTTTTATACCTCAGATACTCTTAATACCATAATTGTCTTTGATATTATGTAGTACACAGACATAAATAAATGAAAACCATTTCAATTGTAAAAGAAACTAGTTTTGAGTTAACTAAAATATTTCCCAAAACTATTCCCAATCTAATACAATCAACCAATCTTGATTCCCATTAGAGAGAGAAGTTCTCCTTATTTCAAGATTTGAAGCTACATCTATCCTGTTTCGAAAACCATTTTGTATTATGTTGAAAGCAAAATGCACTATCACTTCCTTTCCGTATATCATCGTTAAGCTATTGAAAGAATGCAGCAAAACACTAATGTCCACTTCTCAAAAGTCTGATAACTATTGATTTGATAAAGTTGACGATCTGATAAATTTTTGTGTGTTGTATGAACATCATAGTGGTTAAATGTAAACATACTGGTTTATTACATACTGACTCATTGATCAAGATTCATGGATACTTGCTAGTAGAAGGCCTAGCTTATAAGAATTAAAGAGAATTCAAAAGCTCTGAAACATAATGCAAAATAACCAGTTTTTACATGCTATTAAAATACAATAGTGTTAAATGTCTGCTATTCATGTAAAATGAAAGAAATAATGGGAATGTGACTTCTACTTCTATTGGGAAGCAAGAGAACTAATGATGTGAATCAAGAATCGATCCAACATAAGTTAAGCCTCAGAATTTGTTTCGCAGCATTTTCAAATATCTTGCATACTGTAGTCCTATAGACATGAATACTGGAACACATTGGAATTTAAGAACCAGAATTATTATTAATTGAAAAAGACGAGATAGAAGAAAACTTCTGCCATAATTACAAACAAGCCCATAATTTTGTAATCTCAATCAACTGTATATTCTAATTCATTATCACTGTACATCACAATACTATTAAGCCAGTGTTGATAAACTCGCTTTCACCATGTATATTCTTTGTCGTGTAACAAAATGTCCTATCAAAATTTTAACCTTGAAAACATACCAACTTCAAATCAATATCATTACAGGACCGAGATTCACATTTAAGAAACGGGCATTAGTATCCTCTGAATTCTTAAAATGTTGAAATGAGAATAATTAAAATGTTTTTCCTAAGTTTCTCAGAATGGAGTAAAATATATGTAACTAAAAATATCTTCATGAAAACGTTGCCATGAAAACTGCATATTTTATATAAGGGACTTAGTGCTCTAGTAATAATCTTTTTCAATAGATAATTAAATGAGTAAATAAAATTGTTCTATTGCTATCATATCAAGTCACTTATTTGCCACATTCTGTAAACTCTTGTTTATGTAACTGTAGACATTCTATTATATGCATATTCCTTCTGTTAATTTAATTCATTGCATATACAGCAGGTGTCGTTAGTCACTTGTGCATTGGAATCTGTTTAGGTGATCGTAATTTACTGTCTCGGGTGAGATCTGCAGTGCTCGACTGTTACATGTAGTCAGACCATGTCCAACCATCACAACAGTGCATTTCTCTGTTAGCACAAATGTGTTCCAAACAATATGTAGAGGCAAAAATCACAAGGATTTCTAGAGCATTATTCTGACCAGACAAATCAGTTACTGCCATTAACACAGTTTTCCTCCTTTGATAATTTTTTTATAATTCTTTCGGGCATTTTGTTTGCTGCACTTATTCTTTGCACCTATTTCAACAATATTATAAAGTCTCCAGAAGCTGCTTGACTATTCATAAAGCAATGTACATTGTTCACAGCTTGTGTTTTTCTATGCAGTGTTTGTGAATCAAGTATAGATTGGATATTTTACGTTGTATTTCAGGTTAAATACAGAAAACTGCAATTATAGTAATAAAAACCATGCAAATCATAAATACATTAACTATACATTTATTATAATGAGCACAATACAATGTTAAACAGGCAACAGTTTTCACGGTACTGCATATGTGTGAAATTAGACCTGGTTATGATCCTGCATCGAAGCTTCACTGGCTTAGAATTATCCGTGCTGTAAATATTTTCAACAGTACAGAAATTTTGCATTTAATTATGTTAAAATCGTTAATTTTGATGAAAATTGTTGTAATTATGAAGTAATAGGAATTGTTGGTGAAGGAACAAACACATCTTAAAAAGTTGCCAGTATAAACAAGAAAGAATTTAAATAAATTCAAATTTGACTAACATGCAAATATCATTTTCAGTTATATTTAATAGTAGGAGTTAGATATAATCACAACTCACCTCATATTTGTAGTTTTGAAGACCCAGGGTTTCAATGCTTGAAGCATCGGAACCCTGGGTCTTCAATAAAACTACAAATATGAGGTGGGTCGTGCATATCTAACTTGTATTATTCAAAATAAAATTCGAGTCACTTTCTTTAAATATTAAATTATGTTTAATATTTCATTTTGTTTTTTTAAATTATTCTAAATATACCTTTTTCTTATTTTTACTAATTTCTGAATTACAATTTTAGTTTTTAAATGATACATTCTAAATTAACAATTTTGCAGAATTGAATATAGTTTTAATTTAGAAATAAAGATTAAAACTATGTACAATTTCAGTATTGAGAATTTAGAAACAATATAATTCTTCCAGTAAGGAGATATTTTTAACTTGTTGGGAAGTAATTTTTTAGTTATATCAAGAGATTGTGTAGGAAATATATAGCTCTAATTATATTATTTTTAGTCTGAACATCTTACCTCAATTATATTAAATTAATGTTGGGAAGTAAACATTATAAGGTATAATCATTAAATCTTACCTCAATATTAATGTTGATTTGTTGTTGAACATGTTTCAAAACATTTCTGTTTTATCGTCAGCTTTCCTAAAATTAAATATTAATATATACCTCACCTTTTTAAATTTTCTCACCTGGACATTTCTCTAGTTGGGAATGGAGATGACAGTGTCTGAAACGTGTCTAGATGAGAAATTTAATATATCAGGCGCGTATTTCTGGTTTACTCCTGATCTTTTAACTTTTTTTTTTCAGGCTTTCTCTTCCACAAAGATTTTTTTAAAGATTTGATTCTTCAGTAATTTGCCTCATGTTGCTGAATGTTAAATGATTAGTTATTCTTACGTTGGACAGTTTATAAAGTAGTATTTCCTCATCAGTCAAATACTTTTTCACCGTATTTAGACACAAAGTGTTAATTTTATTTAAACATTTTGCTTTACTTTAGGCATTTTTCCATAACTATATGCACACACTTCTGACTTGAACAATATTCATTAATTGTCACAAAACAATACACAAATATTTGCTTTTTGGTGTTTATGGGTAAGGTCCCAGAATGTTGATTCAAATAAAATAGGGAAAGAAGGTAGATTTTCCAAAAAAAAAGTATGATTTTCAGAAATTTAAAAACTTCAGTGAAATGGAAGAAATAAATTATATGAAAGAATATGCAGAATATGACATTAATTTTATAAAATTTGTTCTGTTATAAACAAATGGCCAAATATGCCTTAAAAATACTTAAATTCAATTAGATTTTTCATAACAAGCTTTAAACATGTTTTAAAAATTTATGCTACATCATAAAAATGCCAGCTTTAGTTATTGCAAGGTTACATAGCATGAATCCCTAAAAGCTATAATCTTTGAATTGAGACAATTAATTACATAAACTGGATTTTTCAATTTTTTAATGAGAGGGAAGGAACAAATGTATATTTTAATTAATGAGTTGGAGAAAATGCTTTAACGTCTCACCTCACAATAGACACAACTTTGTGAGGTGAGATGTTAAAGCATTTTCTCCAACTCATTCATTAATGAGTCATTTTTTTACATCTTACCTCATATCTTATGTTTTTTTAAACACGGGAACTAGTTTTCAAGAGAAGGATCTCTCTCATTTTCAACTGACATTATGATATTAAGAGATTCCTGATGAACGTGACCTCATCTCAAAATTCATCAAATCAACACCAGATGGAAACGTTATTGATGGAGATTCCAACGAAAATCCGGTAGTCATAATGTCGGTTGAAAATGAGAGAGATTAAATTAATATTAAGAAGCTAAAGCTGTTACTATGATTGAAATAAGTATATTAAAGTACACTACTAATTATTGTAATCAAATGGTAAAGAGAAAAATTTATGCCTGAACCGGGAATCGAACCCCGAACCTTCAGCTTTCTCTTTACCATTTGATTACAATAATTTAGTAGTGTACTTTAATATACTTATTTCAATCATAGTAACAGCTTTAGCTTCTTAATATTAATTTAATAAATAATGCTATAGCTATGTGGAGTCCCTTCATGTCTTCTTCAGGTAGAAGCCATTCATTGTGTATTTGTGAATGATGATTCATAGCAGTTGAATGTGGGACCAAGACAGTAAGGTAAGGGAAGGATTTATGCTTGGATGGGAAGGAAGCCTGGATTAGCTCAATGGTTAGAGCATCAGCACGGAAAGCTGAAGGTTCGGGGTTCGATTCCCGGTTCAGGCATAAATTTTTCTCTTTACCATTTGATTACAATAATTTATGAGAGAGATTGTTCTCTTGAAAATTAGTTCCCATGTTTAAAGAAACATAAAATATGAGGTAAGATGTAAAAAAAGACTCATTAATTTACGTAGTAAATTACTTGTTTTATTCAATTGAAATTGCAGTGGGAAGTAACATGATGTAATTTTCAATTAATAAGTTGAGTTGAATAACATGTTTATACATCTCAATCCATAAAGTTCCATGTTTTTACAATACCAGTTTCAAAGGCTTCGCCTTCATCATCAGAGTTGGAGTTTGACTAATGAAGACAAAGGCCTTAGAAATGAGTATCATGAAAATGTCGATCTTTGAGGTGAGATGTAAGAATGTTTTATCCAATTCAATATATATATATATATATTATATATATATATAAATTATGATTCAGTTTACTATCCTGTTGTATCTATTTCAGTTAAAACAAATATTGAAATTAATGTACTCTGGAAGGTTTTTTGCATGGATAGTTACAATCATTAAAGAGACTAATTTCTAAGAATCAAATGAATCTTGAATTCTTTCCTACCTCATACTTCTATGCTTTTTTAAAACACAGCACCGCAGTATCGGCGACCATTATCAGCTGTTTGCTTGGACAGTCGTGAAAACAGCTGATGATGGTGACGATGGTCACCGATACTGTGGTGCTCGTTTAAAAAAACATTGAAGTATGAGGTAAGAAGAATTCATGGTTCATTTGATTCTTATCAATAAAACCTCATAATGTTAAAAATTCCCTAATTTATTATATTAAACTAATTTTCTACCTGAACTGGGATTTAAACCCAAGATCTCCAGCTTTGTGCACTGGCAAACTAAATATGCTAATCAGGCAATCTGAGAGAAGACACCGAATCTTCTCTATTTGAAACCCTATGAACTCCTTCCTGGTAGTTAACTTTTATTCACATTGAAACGGGGTTGCTTCTTACTAAGAAAATATAATTGGATATCAGCTAATTACAAACATAATAGTGAAATTAATGTACTCTTGCAAGTTTTTAGCATTCAATAATTAACTCAGCCAGAGAGAAAAATATGCTCTCGCCTTACCTGATTAACACAAATTAGTGCAATAGTACATAAAGCTGGTTACTTTGCAATTCATATTCCAAATTGTACAAAATTTTCTTTATTTAATATTTAAAGAACCTAACATTAAGAGTAATTAAGTTATTTGATCTCTATATTCTTACCTTTTATGGTTGTTTTTGTTGAAAATATGTTTCAAGACTTGTTAGCCCCAGAAAATCTGTTAACAGCTGAAGGTGGGGCTAATGAGGCTTGAAACAAATGGTTCAACAAAAACAACCTTTAGAGGTAAGAATATACAGACCAAATATTTTATTAAGTAAACCTTTCAATTATTAAATTAATGAGTCATTTTAACATCTTACCTCATATTTCATGTTTTTCAAACACGGTAACTATAGTTTTCAAATGATCTTGTCATTCATTTTCAACCGCCATTATGACTACCGGATATTCGTTGGAATCTCCCTCTATAACGTTGCCATCTGGTGTTGATTTGACGAACTTTGAGATATCGTTGCCATCTGGTGTTGATTCGATGAACTTCGAGATGAGGTCACGTAAGATGTTAAAATGACTCATTAATTTAATAATTAAGAACCTCATAATGTGTTTCCCAATTTTAACTTTGAAAACCTTTCAATGTTACTTCCTATTGTATTTTTAAAATAATGCTATAAGGTTTCTTTTGATTATTATTAGTCGGTTTTTCCTGACTCACCTCATTTTATGTTTTTCTTGCAGACCTTGTTTTCTGCAAACTCTTGCCATTTTCAGTGCTATAGCATTCAAAATGGCAAGAGTTTGCTAAAACCAAGATCTGCAAGAAAAACCAACTCATGCCATTTTTAATGCTATCCAACAATGCTATAGCATAGGAAATGGCAGTAGTTTGCTGAAACCAAGATCTGCAAGAAAACCAAACTGTTGACATTTTCAATGCTATCCAACAATGATATAGCATTGTAAATGGCAATTTCTGCTGAAACCCAAGTACTGCAAGAAAAACATAAATATGAGGTAAGTCAGGAAAACAAAAAAACTAACTCATAACTTTCCTATTATTCATTTTTAAACATCTTAATAATGGACATATTATATTTGAAAAGAAAAATATATGCCTAGACTGGGGTTTGAACCCAAGACCTTTGACTCTGTCAGTGCTCTATCCAAGTGAGCTACCTAGTCCTGGGTTCAAACCCCAATCTAGGCATATATTACTCTTTTCAAATATAACTCCTAATTAATTAGAAATGTTTATTCTTAGTTGTATTAACTATTTGATATGAAAAGCTTACCTGAGTACAGTAATTTTAGTATTATGTTCATAATTAGGTAAAATGGCATGGAATAAATTCCATTATAATGTCGTCTTACAGGAAGCAACCCTCTTATAATGGGAATAGAAGTTCACCATAAGGGGATATGGGGATTTCAAATAGAAATAGATTGATGTGTACTCCCGAATTGCCTGCTTAGCACCATTGTTAGATAAGTGCACCACCACATAAAGTTGATATTAATTAGTTCAAAGCACACATCAGGCAGAATTTTTTTTCTCTATTTGTATTTCAGTAAAATTCAAATAATGCATTTATATTTTATTTTAGAAAGTGATATTTTGATGTTATTTTAATTGAATTATTTTTAGTCTGATCATCTTACCTCAATATTAATGTTGATTTGTTCTTGAACATGTTTCAATTATGCTGATGATTATGATATAATTGAAACATGTTCAAGAACAAATCAACATTAATATTGAGGTAAGATGATCAGACTAAAAATAATTTAATGCATTTATGTTGAAGTAT
The DNA here is from genome assembly GCA_030220185.1 of Diploptera punctata. Taxonomy (NCBI): domain Eukaryota; kingdom Metazoa; phylum Arthropoda; class Insecta; order Blattodea; family Blaberidae; genus Diploptera; species Diploptera punctata. The sequence goes on from JASPKZ010000764.1 coordinate 23,319, forward strand.
TTGCCTTAAATTTTCTGCCTGTCTGATTACCAGCTTCATAACTAGTTCTATGGCCCAAGTAAAAAACTAGAGTATAGTAAGATTTTAATGAACACTATGAGGTAATTTACATATTATCCACCTCAATTTTTAAATAGTAAGATTTTACATATTATCCACCTCAATTTTTAAATAGTAAGATTTGTTGGCTTTTTTTGATTGAATTTATTCAGAAGTAGGAAGGTTTTCGGCCGTAAATTAAATAAAAAAGACTTGTGAAATGTTGTGTAGATTGTAATTTCAGTGGGTAATTTCAATTCAAAATATAATGCTAAAATCCTTTCTGCTACCTATTTTAAATATTGTGGATAAGGATAAAGAATTAGCTTGAACATTATTTATAGCTTTATATTCCGGAATAATTGAGCCAATGTTTAAACAGAAAATAAGTAGATATGCAGGAAGAAATTAATTTGGACATATAGAAATATTTACAATAAAATCATTTAGATATTTTAAAGACTTTCATCTGAAAATTGTTAATGTAAAAAATAAGACTTAACTCTTTGTACAATTTTTAAATGAAATTGGAAGTGTAAAGTATTTAACAACAAATGTTACAAAAGCAAATTTATCATTGATGCATGCTGCAACATGTATTCTGCTTAAGTATGATATTTAGTTAATTAATTTCCCACATATATTCAATGTTATAATTAATTCATATAAAAATGGATTTATAAAATATCCTGTTTAGGCCATTGTTTTAATAAGATTTGAAATGATTTCCCATTAAAATCATAATTTTTGGGTTAACTGATTGATTTAGGGGGAGTCAGTTGTGAAGAGGAATGAGAAGTAGCGTATAAAGAAATTATATATCAGTTACTAATGACCTGACAATTTAGAAAACCTGTTATTTAGGGTACCATTTGTTACCACAATTTTTAAATAATTGAAGTTAGGAGATTGCATACCTTTACTAATTGAGTACATTTCATTAAATTTGAAGAGAAAAATTTTCGCCTAGACCGGGACTCGAACCCGGGACCCTTGGCTTTCCGGGCCAAGTGCTCTACCAACTGAGCTACCGAGGCGAGTTACGATCTAGATGCAAATTTTTCTCTTATATACGTTGTAATTCCCTATCGCCAAATGCTTTGAAACCATTGTTTCTATCTTTGCAAATGGCGGCTTCTTAGTTAAGAAGACATTTATTGGAAATTTAACATTACTTTAAAAGCCAGTAAGGCCTCTAATGATGTTTTTATTATTAATTTAACATTTCTCAATGAAAGATAAATTAAATTTGAAGAGAAAAATTTTCGCCTAGACCGGGACTCGAACCCGGGACCCTTGGCTTTCCGGGCCAAGTGCTCTACCAACTGAGCTACCGAGGCGAGTTTCTCTTCAAATTTAATTTATCTTTCATTGAGAAATGTTAAATTAATAATAAAAACATCATTAGAGGCCTTACTGGCTTTTAAAGTAATGTTAAATTTCCAATAAATGTCTTCTTAACTAAGAAGCCGCCATTTGCAAAGATAGAAACAATGGTTTCAAAGCATTTGGCGATAGGGAATTACAACGTATATAAGAGAAAAATTTGCGTCTAGATCGTAACTCGCCTCGGTAGCTCAGTTGGTAGAGCACTTGGCCCGGAAAGCCAAGGGTCCCGGGTTCGAGTCCCGGTCTAGGCGAAAATTTTTCTCTTCAAATTTAATTTATCTTTCATTGAGAAATGTTAAATTAATAATAAAAACAACATTTCATTAACTTTGGAAAAATATTTTTTATACAAGTAAGAACATGTTTTTGAAAGCCTTTTTACTAAATTTTCTGTAGGATTGTTTTATTTTTTATATATTTATATAAAAATAAACAATATTAAAACACTCATAGTGTTATTTCCTATCTACATAACTTAATTTGTGTAGGATGTTTTATCCACTGGGTAAAATTTGCTGAAAGATTGATATCTTTACTTTGAGTAGACTGACAGTGTGATTTTGAAGAATTATTTATAATTTAATTTGGTTTGGTTTAATGTACTCATATGCACACGTGTGTATATATGTATAAAGCTAATATATTGTTAATTAACCCACTTTTTGTGATAATGTAAGGTAATTAGAATTGCGAATGTATTAGGAGATACGATGAAGCGGTACTTTTTACCTCTCAGTTACAACTGACTATACGTTAAAGTTAAATTAATACAAAGTAAAACAGACCGTTGTAGACATATTTTCAGCTCTTAAGTTTAGTTACGTCTGGTAACATCTGGAAATGAATATAGTTGTTACAATAATACTTGTAATGTCTTGTTTAAAATTGTGTATTCCTAGGTACTTTGCTTGGGAAAAGAGATTATCAATTTCTTCATAAATGGAATCAAGTACAAAAAACACAGATAAACTAGACACGTTCCATACAATATAGACTTCTATAATATAAAACAATTCCATAATATCAGTGAAACCAGATAATGTGCAAATATAAATGTGGGATTAATAGATCTTTGGACTTGGATAGCTACAACTGGAGTGCAATAATTGCTGCTCTTACATGGATGATGGGGAAAGCATCAGACATATCTCACCATGAATAATGATGAGCATAATCATTAACGATTTTATTAGACATTTTATTAAACTAAATACTAATATTTATAGTAAAAATTAAAACTAAACACAAAGGTCAAAATCTGAACTATACTGTGTGATTGAATTTTGGAGAACTTGCAAGATTTTGTGGGAGTGTTGTAAAGTTTGTATATGGGGAAATAAGAGGTTATCACTTAGTGGTTGGCATTTTCAAAATTGAATGCATTGTTATATAACGGACCCATAATTGTCACATGATGGGACTGTGAAATGTTAGATCCATTAATTCCCACTATAGCAAGCATTTAAACAAAACTTGTGATCCGTTTGTCCTGCTGCACACTTTTCATGCTGCACCATGTTGGCACAATTGGCATGTTTTAATTTTCTTTCTAAAATGCATGTTTGAATTTTGGGTTGCACATTTTTAAAACAATGTCCAATAGTTGAATGTGACAATAGCAATATCAACTTGTATTCTGCAGTAATATTTTTATTGTTCAACCTCTTTAGACCTTTGAAGGGCATTTTTTATTTGTCTCAGAATTTTTTTTCCCTAAATTGTTCGCTCTATATTATGAAATATAAGATCATTTTTTATCACTCATTGCTTTATTTATATATATCGACTTGCTAATGAAAGTAGTACCCTGAAACATGTCAGGCTGTGTTCACTTGCTCACTTCTTGTTTGTTTCGTATGTCAGGCCAGTACATTCAAACTATCATTAAAAGGAGTCAGAATTCACATCTCACCTCATATTTTGTTGATTCCTGATACTGGTTTTGGAAGATATACCATTTCCATTTTGAACTAAATCCTACTGTTGATTAGATTGTTGGCGTTCTTGTAGGTTGATTCTTTCCTCTTTTATTAATTAAATAAAAATAAAATGTAGTTTTATTTGATTTCATATTTATTATATAATTCAGTGACAGCTGTTTCGGTACACTGTACCTTCTTCAGACATGTTAACAAATTATGTTCAGCTGTCACTGAATATATAATGAACATGAAAATCAAATAAAACTATGTTTTATTTTTATTCAATTAATAAATATGGTAAATCAATGAGTAATTTTAACATCTTACCTCATATTTCATGTTTTTCAAACACAGTAACTATAGTTTTCAAATGATCTTGTCATTCATTTTCAACCGCCATTATGACTACCGGATATTCGTTGGAATCTCCCTCTATAACGTTGCCATCTGGTGTTGATTTGACGAACTTTGAGATATCGTTGCCATCTGGTGTTGATTCGATGAACTTCGAGATGAGGTCACGTTCATCCGGAATGTCGAAATTCATAGATTTAAATTTGTTCTTCTGCATAAATATTTTCTCCCAAACTGTCAAATCCAAAGGTTTTTCCAAATGTTTTAGAAGTTTAGCTTCTTTTTACAGAAATCCACTTTTTTAAAACACATTATTTGTGGATCTCCCTTAAACATCGGGAATAATTACATCCTTAGTGACAGTTATTCAATATGCTACTTCAAATACTTTCTTCCAGATAGAATTCTTAAAAATCTGTTATGCTTATATGTCATAAAACATTGTCTTATATTAGATATTGTTCTTTAGAATTATCATGAAAGTAGATTAGTAGATTTACAAGATGTGAATGTTTACATTAAAAATTGAATGAACACACTTGATATTTCCAAAGAAAACATGACATAAGTTTGGTTCATGTAACATCAGGATACATTTTTCATGCTCCTCGTAAATGCACTTTTCTAAAGTTGGACAGGGTATTTTTGATAATTTAGTATTGCTTAATGTTAAATTCACTACTTAATGCAAGTCCATTTATTTCCTATTGCTGGTTGAATTTTTTTCTGAGGCTTAGTTGCCTTTCATTGTTAAAACTAGAGACTGTATTTTAAAGGTAAAATCACTATTACTTTAGCTTTGCTATACTAATCTGGAATTATACTAAATTACATTTAACATTTCAGTATGTTTGAATATTCCGTCTACTTGAATGTAGAATATCTTTATACGAGGAAATGGTGGTGTGCATCAACAGAAACTAAAACTCGTACATAGATTATATTGCAGTCTGTGATATATCAAATTTGGAGAGAAAAATATATGCTAAAATAGGGATTTGAACCCATTATCTCTGGAACCCAAATTCCGATTTAGGCTTATATTTTTCTCTTCAAATTTAATTTGTCATTCAGTGAGAAATAATAAATTTTGTATTACACAATAATTATATTTAAAGAGAAATTTTTGCCCGGACCGAGATGCGAAGCCAGGACCTTTGGCTTTCCGTACCAATGTTGTACCAATTGAGCTACTGGAGCGAGTTCCAAACTAGATGTATATATGATCCTTATATACGTTGTAATTCCCAGCACCAAATGCTATGAAGCTTTTGCTTCTATCTTTGCAAATGACAGCTTCTTTCTTATTTTAAGAATTCTGACTATGAGGTATATTCATTAAGGTAGAATTTTTATCACTCTCCTCATATTGTTTTTATTTGACTATAAACTAGTTTCGGAACAGAACAATATGAGTGATAAAAATTCTACCTTAATGACAGCTTCTTAGTTAAGACATTTATTGGTAATTTAAAAACTCCTTTATAAAGCCAGTAGGGCTTCCCTCTAAAACTCAGTCTTTATATATAACTAATTTCCTGTGCTAAAGTAAAAAATATTATATGAAAGTAATTATGTTTCTCACTTCTACAAGGTCATTTACAAATGTAATGTAATTTGTATAAATGCTTCACTTAGAGCTTAATAGTTTTGGAATATGATCTCTGCACTAGATTAAAGTTTATTTAATTTTAAGAAATATATTTTTTCTGCAATAAACATGATTTAAAATTTAAAACTGAAAAAAAGTAAGTAGCTTTACTCAATACTGCACTTTTTACATTTGAGCCCTTAAAAATTATTTAGTGATGTATTTTGGAAAATTATCAATGTCAAAGTCAAATTTCTAAGAATGTAAAATGAATACCTGATGGGTTGAAAATAATTTTGGAACTAATTCCATCAGCAGAAGGTTGTTAGGCTACCGTCTGTTGCTTGTGATAATTCTATAGACTTTTCTTACATACTTGTTTAAAATCACAGTGTTTTAAATGAGATCATGCCCATTGTTTACAGAATCATCTGAAACAACAAATTTCTGCTGATGATAAAAAGCACTGAAAGGCCTGCAGGTTTTAAAATATTTTAATAAAGTTGAGGACGATCTTACCTTACAACCATCAATTTTATACTAACATGCCTCAATGGTAATTTATCGTGTGTTTTAATGGTGTAGATATTTCTGATATAGTATTTTTTATGATTAAGATTGTAGATATGTGTAATGTATAGGCTAAGAAAAGAGTTTGGGCTCAAGAAAAATATTTTGACTTCCCCTGTAAGAGTTGTGTGTGGAGTATGAGCAAGAACAGGAAGTGACTGGAATTTGGTTATGCCTTGGTGACCTAGTTGAACGAGAACCTATCCCATGGAAGACCTGTGCATAAAATACCTGTAAGTTATATATACATTACATTCACTCTAATAATAATACAGGGTGTCTGAATTTATGATGTAATTGTTTGCTGACATAATAAACTCAGTATATGAACCCTCATGTCTAGATATATTGTTCAATATTTACCCTCATGGTGATGAATTGCCCTGATTTATTGCATTTTTGGACATGATTAGATTAGTTATTTATCTTAAAGTTATATATGATTGAAAACAAGTTAAAATCAACATTCATCACTAGCATCCTGTTTGAATTCCCCAGATATCCTTGGTTCCCTGGTTTAGATTTAAAAAATTCCATAATTTGAACTGCAACTCAATTGTGTTTCACTTACGTTAGATGAAGACATTACAGAGGAAAGTATCCAATGCTGAGCCATATGTAAGTGACTATAAATAACAGTATGACGTAGTGCCATATTTCACCAACTTAAATTACTAAATTATTGTAAAACCTGCCCTATGTTCTTGTTCGTAGAAATGCATGCATTTTGCATGCAGTTTCTAAACAACTTGTTTGAAATTAATTTAAGCATTTTTTTTTGCTAATTCCCCCCTCTTAACAATTACCTATTTAAAACTGTCTTTCATTATCGTATCTCACTTTTTTCAAGTAGTGAAATTGAAGATATGTTAATTTCTGTATTAAAATGTCTTTCTTTTGTTAAATTCTATATATGTACCAATTTGTTGTCATATAAGGGAAAATATTGTTAGTTTTGCAGGATGCTTATCTTTTCAAAAACAATTATATTTAAGTAGATATATTATTATTTCAAACTACTGAAAAATTGATTCTTTAAAATTTGCAAGAAAGTTAATTACGTATGTTGAAATTTGTTTCCTTCAAATGCATTTTCTCTTATATTGTGTAGAAAACAAAATGGATGCTATGTATTTAAACAATAGCATGCTTATTATTGCTGTAGTTAATTTGAAAGACCTTAGTTTGTTTACTTTACATGTAAATTTCCAAATTATATAAAATTTAATTTGCATTATAGAAATGAGTCACGAATGCTACATGACAGAAAAAAAATATATAAAGAATTTTGATTTTATCTAATCTTTGTGATTGCTTTTTATCTCCAAAATAAGTAGAAATTTAAGTTTGAATGTTTGAACTCTCTTGAATTGAATTAAAGTTGACAATCTGTTTTCTGAAATTCTCATCACTGGAAGATTTTTCTTCATTGGATAACTTGAATACTTCGAAGATAAATTACTGATATCTACCTTTTTTAAAAACCTTATACATGCATGAACATAATATATTTGCACCTTAATAATTAGACGCCATTGAATTAAAATATGAATTTGTTTTCTTACATTTTGATACAATTTCTAGTGCTTAGCTTTTATTTACAAGCCATGTCCATATCGTGGTTTTAGGGGATTCTTTGTTTAAAAACATGTGATAAAATTTTATTGATATTCTTGTCCCAAATAATTTTTATAAATTATTCTGTAAATCTGTCCTTTATAAAAATAATATATTTAATTTTCTAAATTAAATTATTTCTTTTTGTGGTTTAAATGCTAACATAAGTTTTCAAATCATTTATTTACCATACTTATTCACATAATTCATATGCATGTAAGGCAATATAATATTTTTTTAGTTCTGAATTTGTATGTACTTTACCATCAAATTCAGTTGGGGCAATATGAAATTCCTTAAATAAGTTTCAATGTCACTATACCTGCTACTAATGGTCACCGAGGTCCTTAACCTGTGTAAAGGTTGTTAATTAAAAAGGAACAAACATTTCCAATAACTTATAATAATATCTCTTACTATTTTACTCCTATTTTTAGTTTTAATTTTATCTTTGTTATGAAAAAATTTCCTTTAGTTAAGTGGTCTTTATTCACATGAGTTAGGATTTTTATTATCTTTTGTGGTATTAATAGCTGACATTCTTGTGGTACAATCTTTTATCCCCAAATATTATAATTTTCAAAATCTGGCACAATAGTTACAGAATTTTAGAAATTGTGGAAAGTAGGCTTTCACGGCTATTAAAAGATTCTGGGGCTATGTGGCCATGATCTATAAGTGGTGTTTCTTCCAGACATTTCTCGCTCAACTGCAGAGGGCATCTTCAGTGGCAAGTGCTTGTAGGTGATGTTACCTTGTCATATCTCTGCTATAAGTGAGTTTACGACAAGGTAACATCACCTACAAGCACTCGCCACTGAAGATGCCCTCCGCAGTTGAGGGAGAAACGTTTGGAAGAAATACCAGTTATAGACCACGGTCACATAGCCCGGAATCTTTTTAACACTATAATTTTAGAAATGTTTTTGACTGGCCAGCCTGGCCTTAGGTACACATGTGCAAGGGAGAAAATTGTAAATTGTTTCTCAGGATAAATAAGTGTAATACATTCCAGTTTTGCTCTGAAACTTTTTCTGTGGAGTTTATTCGGTGTACTTACTTACCCCTGAAATTTTTACATGAATTGTGCATTAACTTTTTAATCATAAAATATGGTAAAAAAGTGAATGAAATAAGCAAGTATAATTTATCTTTATATTTGTTTTTTACTTGTGCAGTTTATGAATCTCATTTACCATTATATCTTAAAGCTCTACATTTTGTAGAACCCTTGTTTTGAAAATGCATTTGATCATATTCAGAACTTTGTAAAGATGCCTTAATTTTATTCTTTTGATTTGTTCAAATTGTAACTTGGGATCTGAAATGTGGTAACTACATGATCTGAACGAGTTATGCATTTTAATCAAGTTTTTTTTTGAGATTGGAAACGTCTTACCTCAAATTAATGTTGATTTATTCTTGGGACATGTTTTGATATAATCTTCTATATTATCTTCAGCTTGTCCAGACAGGATTCAAAACCTAAAACTCGTCAGTCTGGGCAAGCTGAACATGGTTTAGGAGATTATATCGAGAATAAATCAACATTAATTTGAGGTAAGATGTTTCCAGTCTCAAAAAACATGATTAAAAGAACCTCAAAATATTACTTCCTAAACTAAACCATTAAGCATTTTAATTTTTTTTATTTTCATATTGCTCATTGCTGGCTAAACTGAACATTTTGTTCCATTATTCTAATGTGAGTCATGATTAAATTAATAAAATATATAGATTATTTGATTTTAAAAGAAAACATTAGAGAATAGTGTCCTGTTTAACATTATGGAATGTTTTTCTTGTTCTAGAAGAGAATGTAGCCAGAGTAACTGGGTAACTAAATTTCATTACTTTTGTTTTAAGGTACACATGATAAAATTAATATTAGGTTAGTTAAATTCTTCTAATTAAACTGTTTTCTGCTCAGAACATTCTTTGTAAGACCAATCCTTTTTATTTTTAGATTTGAAGTGTATTTCAAGAGTTTGATTACCATTTGATGAACCCATTTGTAACAGGTAATACGTATCGGCTTGCCCATTACTTCTTCATATGAAATATTTCAATCTATGTAAACGCATGAAGTGTCATAGGCTATTTCAGTCCCTGTCCTTTATTGTAATCTGTTTTGGGGCATGATGAACAGTGAATCCAATTTCTTGCACTTAATATCATAGAAACATCTTTTGATGCACTTATGGCTTTTTATTATAATACTAGTGATTACTTGAACTATTCCAAATCTCAAATTGAAATTTTGTATTCCATTAAAATTTCCACCTGGAAAAATCTATTTAAATCATATGCGGTATAATGCTAACAATCTCACACAAATAACAAAATTTATTATATTTAAATTAACATTGGGAAGTAAATATTATGAGGTTATATCATTAATAGTGAGTGGAGAACATATTTTTAACGACTCACCTCATATAATTTCAAATTTCAGACAATATCTTGTCCCTCTTCAGTCATGGCTTCCACTGATGAAATTCTATGGTTGTTGATTTCTCTATGGACACCACCTCTGTGCTGGATAAAAATTTAATTACAAAGTTTATAATCCCAACCAAAGATGGCAGCACAAGAGATGGTGTCCTTAGAGAAATCGACAACCATAGAATTTCATCAGTGGATGCCATGACTGAAGAGGGACAAGATATTGTCTGAAACCGTCAGTATCAAAGAAATTTGAAATTGTATGAGGTGAATCGTTAAAAATAAGTTCTCCACTCATTAATAAAATTTATTATTTGATATCTTTCACTGATAACCAATTTTTTTATTTTATAATGTTGATCTTAGAATTTAATTCAGAATAGTTTTCATCCTCCTTGCGTTAACTCATGACGAAGAGTTAGATAGTTCCTTACATTCATATAAGAATCCTACTAACAAATAAAAAATAATTTTTATTCATCTCAGGAAATAACCAGTTCAGTCTTTTTAAATTATGAAATTTTATCATATAGGTAATTAACATACAGTGAAAGGGAACAGAACTGTAGCTTTCAGGGCACAGCAAACTATAAAATACATATTTGTGATCATCTTTCTATCTCGTAATCTACCAATTGTCACATTTCGAAAGTCAAAGTAGGATGGATATGTTGTCCATTGTTCGTAAAGTTTGTTTGTGAATAAAAAAATATCATACTTCAAAGGATATAAATCAGTACCACTTTTAAAAGTCACTTATGAAGTTCTATCACTTTAAAATATTACTGGATAAAACTAAAGAATTTACAGCAGAGACAAAGTTCTGTGGTGGTGTCCAATCACTCACACATTGGAATGTGGTTTACCATCTGAGCTAGAATTTCCATTGTTACTCATCAACAACTGTCCTCTATTAGCACACTCACGATATAAACATATTTAGTTCATATGTTAATTAAATAAAAATAAAACTTTTATTTGATTTTCATATTTATTAAAATACAAATTTGTAACAGCTGTTTCAGTACTTTGTATCTTCTTCAGACGAATTTTATCATGATTACAATTTTGTTATTGAATATAAACTCCAGTACATAACAACTGTAAATATGCAATAAACAATCTCTTATTATAAATTTAAAAGAGGCGATTCATTTAAATCTAGATTGAACAGCCTATTGCTATTCTTCAATTTATTTATCTCTACAATTTCTAAAAGATATAATTTTTTCCCTTTGTCACAAATGTGTAAAACTTTAAAATTTAAATCAAAACAGTGATCTTATTGGAGTAGATGGTTAGCATACTTTGAAGTATCTACATTTCTGTTATATGCTCTCATATGTCCCATAATAAAAGGTTGCCAGTTTAATTCAATTCTTTAGAGGCAAAATGTCACAATGAACACTATTAATCCAACAACCAATATTGTTGCCATTGTCATTGTTTTCCTTCTTTGATTTTTTGTTTTTCCAAGCAGTTCAGTTACCATGCTTCTCTCGCATTTTTTTCAGCATTATTCCAAAGTCTCCATAAGTTGCTTAGCTTTTCATAAAACAATGTACATTGTTCATAACTTCTTGTGTTTGGCTATGCAGCTTTTTAAAATTAGTTTAGAATGATTGTGAGATTTTAGTTGAGATTATATGCAGAAAACTAGTTTACAATTATGAAAAACTGTGCAATCGCAACTATTAAGTACAATAATTATTGTAATAAGTGCACTACATTGTTAAAGAGCGAAAGTTTTCTGCAGAACTGGTGATTTGCCGCACATTAACAATAAGCATTACAGTGTCTCCATTACTATTGTCCTCCTGTACATTTGAATAGGGCAAGGCTAATTCTTAAAGTTTATTGAAATCAATGGTGGAATTTAAAAGAAATATGCTATATAACAAAGTTATCAATCCCTCCTATGTTTTTGTTTTTTTTTAAATAGATAAAAAGAACAAACATGTTGGTTTAATTTTTATAAATTTATCATAGAAGATTTTTCTTTGGAGATGACCCATGTTTGTATGGTGATCAAATGGATTGGGTAAGGTCATGAGTCTATTTTACTCACCACATTTTATATGTCATTACTGCTTGCCTCATCCTTAGAACGTTTTGTGCATGATTTAGACCACAAATCACAACTTAATAAAATAGTTGCACTAATGATAGTAATACAATGCATGAATAAATAGAAAATAAGCACTGAGTTGTGAATTATTTCTGTTTTTATTTAGAGAATGTAGTATCAAGTTCATGTTTTACTCACAAGTACAAAGAAAATCTTTTACGCTGCTGTATTGTATCCTCCCTTTAAATTGGGCACAGTTCACTAAATACCGTATTTTAAAATAACATAACTGCACTTCCATCTGAGCATTGACATAGATAGTCAAAGGTCCTGGGTTCAAACCCCAGTCTAGGCGTATATTTTTCTTTTCAAATATAAGAGTAAAACTTGTTTAATCCATAACGTGAAAAATGCAGAAATCTGTCCAATGTGAACTCATTTATTGGTCCCAGCGAAATAATGGTAATTTTACGTGATTTATTTTGTATAAAACAGAATATGTCCAACGTGGAAACGGAAGGATATTTTTACCCAATTCAAAAAAGAAACATTTTATAAAGCGGGAAGACTGAGAAATAAATTAAGTTTCCACTTCATTGAATTCCCGTTAGGCAAAAAAGCAAGAAGGAATGATTCGAGATGCCGGGTTAAGTAGAGATTCTACCTGTACCTGAAATTTTATTTCACCCTTTATGCAAAATGCAAATACCTGTCTTACAAATAACCATTGCACTGTAAAATGTTAAATTAGTTCTGAGACCGATCATTCATTGGTAGTGTTCTGATTATACAGAATAAAGATCGCAAAAGTATGCATCATTGTCATTAAACAAAAAAGTGAAAGTGATTGAAGAAAAATCTCCAAATTTCCAGACCGATGATCTGAAGTCAAGCTCTAGCTGTTGCTAAATCCCTAGGGAATAACCATTTCAAGGCATCTTCAGGTTGGCTGCACGGTTTTAAAAGGCGACACAATGTAGTGTGGAATGAAATTTGCAGGAATCAAATGATGTGAAGAAAGTGTAGTTAGTGAGCGGAAACCGAAACTGCATACTTTAATTTCAGGATATGCACCTAAGAGACATTATTAACACTAACCAGGATTGTTTATTGCTCATTACCGTCGAAGTTGCCCATACATACTATACTTTGCTTTTCAAAGGCAGCAGAACTACATTTAATCCAAGGTACCTAAAAAGACATACGGAACTCTTATAACACTGGGGAACAGTGATTTTGGTGCCTTAATGTTTTCACCTATTTATGGGTATATTTGGGTCACTGATTCCAAAGATGATTTCAGTTTCGTCCTATCAGCTCTAGTTTTTGAGATAGAGTTTATTCAAATTATATACCAGTTCAAAAATACTGGTCCACATATACAACTATATTACTCGCATACAATTAAATACAAAAGAACAAATACTTTCTTTTTCATGAAACAACTGTATCTATATAACTACCATAATTTATTTACACATTAGTCTCGTTAGAATCATTAATTTTCCTCCATCAGGTCGCAGAATCCCCGTTTCTGTGATTTCCTCCGATGCAATGATCTTGGACATTCTCGGTGGATGCTCCAACAGTAGTCCGCCATCATATGTATATCCCCCGTCCACGATACCTTTCTTCCATTGTACTTAATTCCTGGTGAAAACGCTCACCCTGTTCCTCACTTACATCTCCAAGATTGTCTGGAAATCGATCCAAATGACTGTGTAGGTAGTGTAATTTGATGCTCATGTTACAACCTAGTGCACAAAAAGCAGTGAGCATATTCTCCACTAGTTCATCACTATTAGGAGACTTATAGTTTCCAAGGAAATTCTTCACTACCATACAGAACGAAGACCATGCGGCTGCTTCAGTATCATTCATTGAGTCTTGAAATTGATGGTCATTAATAAGTTGGCGGATTTGTGGTCCATCCAATATACCTGCTTTTATTTTTTCCTTACTCAGTGCAGGAAATTTTGTACATATGTAGCCAAAACATGTTCCATCTCTATTCAACGCCTTGATGAACTGTTTCATTAAACCAAGTTTAATATGCAGTGGTGGCAAGATGATGTTGTTTCTGTCAACCAAAGGTTCTGCAACGATGTTTTTTTCTCCAACGGTCATGCTTTCTCTAAGAGGCCAATGCCTTCTCACCCAATGTTGATCTTTGGCTCTAGAGTCCCATAAACATATAAAGCATGGGTATTTGTGTGTACCCACCTTGTTGTCCTAGAAGAAAATCACCATCTTGAGATCGACACACATTACCCATTGGTGATCACGGTAAGAGATCTTCTCTAGCACTGTAGCTATTGTATGTTGATTTTCACGCATAGAAACTGAGTGACCAATTGGGATTGACCTGTATATGTTCCCATTATGCAAAAGAACACATTTTAGGCTGCGTTTGGAGCTATCTATAAATAACCGCCATTCACTTGGTGTGTATTTTCTTACACCCAGCTTCATTAACAGTCCTTCAACATTCATACAAAAACAAATTGATTTTCTACTGTGAAGAATGGCAGGAAGTCTTTTTCTCTTTTGCGATAGACTGTGACCTTTGTTCCCGGTAACAGACATTGTTTCTCTGCCAGCCTGGAAGCTAACAACTCAGATGACTTCTTTGGAAGACTTAGATCCCTTATGAGGTCGTTCAGTTCCGCTTGACTAAAACCGGATGAAACTGATGAAGGTCCTGGGAAATCGCTGTCATTTCCCTCAGAATAGCTTTCAGTTGAATCATCCTCTTCTTCTGGTGACTCTGGAAGACTGGTAAAAATTGGAACAGGTATCTCCTCTGAATGTGGAACAGGGCGTCTTGCGGAGCGTAGATTGGGATATACCCATCTATTCGGTTTTTGCTATTGATGCCCTTTACATTGACTGAACAAAAATAGCAGTCATCACTATGGTTAATTTGTTCTCGCCAGATCATTGGTTCCCCAAATTTCAAGCATTTCCGTTTCCCATTTGTCCATTGTCGTAGATGCTCTGTGCACGTTTTACATACAATGTGAGGTGCCCAAGGCTTATCTTGATCTCCCAGTTGTACTTTGAAATAGGCCAAATAAGCTCTTCTTACAAAGTCAGTTATAGGTTTTCTTTGTTGAGTGAATGTGTACTCCCCACAGATGAAACAAAACACATCAGGATTATTCACACATTTTTCTTCGTGTTGAAGCCATGTCAGTCTAGAAAAAGGATAAACAATTGTCAAATTAGTAAAATTACATATGCAAACGGCAACAACAACATGAATATAACTTGGATTAAATCAATTAGTATTATGCAAACAATCGATTTACAATGGTGGTACATAAGAGCAGTATCATCAATATCTTGCAAACTAGAGCTGCTGCAACAAAATGGATGACATTTTTGGAATCAGCAGTGCCGAAATACCCAGAATCATGTGAAAAATTTCAGGCACCAAGAAAAAAATATTTTTTTGTTCCCCAGTGTAATCTAAGATTATTGTTAAATTTTAGTTTTGTCTAATGTGGAAAAAAAAAAATTGGTCCCATGCAGTTCTGCTTTGAACAAGTTTTACTGTATAAAAGTATTGGCCTGGATTCAAGCCCCAGTCTGAATGTATAATTTTTTCTTCGAATATAAAATATCAATAATCAGTATCATCTTTAAAGAATTAGTGTCAGGCTACCAGTCATAGTAGACAAGATGTTTGCCTTTGGTTCCAAGATTTGTAGGTTAAAACCTGGGGGTGGGGTGTTCCTTTGGAAGGGAGCTGTAGGTTCCGTGCTGTAGACTTGTGTAAAAGAGCACCACTTGAAATTAATAGACCTGAACAAAATTTGTTGATGGTTCAAATGCCCAGATTTGAATTATGCTAATGAGCTAAACTGATAAAGAACAATGTTAAATAATTATATTACTTTTGGTCTGGACATCTTACCTCAATATTAATGTTGATTTGTTCTTGGACATGTTTCAGAACAATTCTGTTTTATCGTCAGCTTTCCCAGACTGGTTTTATTTATGTTGCATTATGTTGCACCACCTGGATGTCGATGTCAGCTCCATCCTGTGGTTGGCCAAAGAACCTCCAAACAAGGTCACCCTCCATCGGAATATCAAAATTCATAACTCTGTTTCTGTTCTTCTGAATATAAATTTTTTCCCAAATAGTCAGCTGTTTGGCCAACCACAGGATGGAGCTGACATCGACATCCAGGTGGTGCAACATAATGCAACATAAATAAAACCAGTCTGGGAAATCTGACGATAAAACAGAATTGTTTTGAAACATGTCCAAGAACAAATCAACATTAATATTGAGGTAAGATGTCCAGACCAAAAATAATATAATTAAAATAACCTCAACATATAACTTCCTAAAATTAAATATTAATGTTAAATAAAATGCACATACATATTTGAAGTATTAAGCCCTAAGGGTCAAGTATTGTCTTCTCTTCTTAGGTCTTCAAATTTCAACTTCTTTTTCAAACGTGTCAGTATTTGTTGTGGTCATCTTTCAGAAGTAGACATTATTCCAGTTTATATAATAATTACATAAGGGACACACTGTAGCATAAATGGTTAAGACCAGAAGGTCGAGGGTTCGAGTCCCGGTGGTGTTAGTATTTTTAAACTGAACCAAACCTTGTGACCCGATGGCCCTGGGAACCAGATGCTTGTTCTGTCTAGAAAAAGTGGGAGCTTTAACCTCCTACTACCCCAAGGATTTCCCATGGCATCGTAATGAGATCACTTTACCTACAATATCTATATTTTAAATTACTCGGTTTTAGAGCACCTGTTGAATTTCCTTATTGTACAGTGCCGGAACTGTTAAGAATTTATAAATGTATTGTTCTCTCTTGAATATTCATATAAGTGCATGTACTATCATTAAATTCCTTTTGTGTCCTGTCTGTTCACATTTATCATGAAAAGTGTTTGCCCTAGTATTAGTAGTGGTGACCTGAATTCATACTCTGAGAGGCCTTTCTGAGCAACAATATAATTGGTGGACAGGGAACTAATGATAATTTTAAAATGTTATGAAATTGCACCTGCTTCCTGTTGCGATATTGTGATTACACTGGCCTCATTGTGCGCTTTGCAAGTTTGGCCATACCATCCCAGCACTGCTTTATTTTCAAAATGATGTAGGAAGTAACTCTGAGGCAGTTTTTCAACAGATTGTTTCAGGAATATACATCTCAACAGAACATGTTTCGGTGATCATATTTGATATTGTGGCTGGGAGTGACGAATATGGTCACCAAAACATTACAGGTGATAAAACAAGATGTTAGGTGTATACTTCCATTTCAGTCTATTGAAATCTTATTTTGCTTGTTCAATTTGTGCTGTTTTAATGTGAATTGAATGATTAATTTAAAATTATTTAAAATTCCTGGATAGTGATGTAGGAGAGCTTTTGTCTGCAAGGTCATGAACCTCCAGGTTGGATAGTACCAGCGAGTTAAATATAATTAAATATTAATTTTGTGAAAAAATATCATAATACTTGCTTTTAAAAATAGATTTTTTATACTCTTTTGTATGGAATTAAAATGGATTGTTTATATTTTAATGTGAAATTAGAAGTGCAGAATTTTCCAGTTGAAAATTTGCTAGTTTCTGGATTTTAATTAAATGTAAGCTTTCTTTTAACTTTATAAGAATCAAATGAATCGTGAATTCTTCTTACCTCATACATCTATGTTTTTTTAACATAGAACTGCAGTATTGGGAAAGATTCCCATCGTAAGCTATTTTCGTGACTCAATTTTTTATTATGCCGGTAATTTTCTAAACTACCATCTGGTGTACTTTTGAAGAACTTTGTAATCAAATTTGGTTTGTTGGAACCTCGAAGTTCATGGTTCTAGTATGGTTTTTTTTTAAATGTATATCTTTTCCCAAACTGTTAATTCTAAATGTTTAGATAGATGTGTCAAAAGTTTTGCTGATTTTTCAATTTTGCCATTTTTTTGTGTTTCTAAAGTGTTCTTTTTTGCGAGTCTAAATTCCTTTTTTGTTTTTCCTATATATAATTTCTTTAACTTGCTTAACCTCTCTGCTCATAGGTATTTTTACAATATGATACTACATGGATATATTAAACATTTAGTTGTTTGTGATCAAAATAAAATTACTTTTTCCCTTGTTGCAGAAATACTTAATTATATTATGAATCTAGTATTTTACTGTTAATAATTTTTGTATTCAGATAACTGAAATCTGCATGTCCACTTATGGGATAAATAAAAGATTTTCATATTGTGTACTGTAAACAATTATAGAGTATTGATGAGCTTAGTACAGTGCACATAATTCAAATTCTTGCAATAATTCACCTTCAATGCTCTTCTTTCATTTTATTCTTGGTTTCATGTGGTGTTTGCATGAACTTACCTCTTGTACAAATATCTGGTTTATAGTTAGTCTTGCATGCATAATTTTAAATCTTTTTACTCAGAAACAATGCCCGGCAATGTTCCAAATACATGATGGAAGACTAATTTACTAGTGTCAGGAGGGGAAAGGCATAATAAGTCCAAAAATTACATTTTAGAGAAAAGCAGATTAACTCAGAAAAAGTTTTATCTCGTTTATGGAAAAGGATATGTGTAATTTATTTTGTATTAAGATAATAAAATAATCATACCTACCCTTTTCCAGAAACAACATTGACTTTAAGAATTAAATTAATGTTTTTATTACCTCACCTCATATCCTTTTTTTCTAGACTGCAGTTTCGGAGCTTATCTCCATCTAGTCGATTAGAGGCTACTGACGATGGAGATAAGCTTTGAAACTGCAGTGTAGAAGAAAAAGGATATGAGGTGAGGTAATAAAAACATTAATTTAATTCTTAAATTAAACCTCAGTGTTTTTCCCTGTGAAAGTTAAGTAAACGTCAACTTTAATATATAAGTGAGTCAGAAATAATTTATTTTCATCTCACTTCATAAAACTCCATGATTCACAGAGAACCGGTTTCTGAAGCCATTGCTTCTATCCTCAGCCAAAACTCCAACTGTTGAACATCTGCTGACTTCAGAAACAGGTCCTGTGAGAATCAGACTGTTTTATGAGGTGAGTTCCAACTTATATGTATTGTAAATTACCTCATAGTGTAAATTTTTATTAAAATACTGACTTTTCTTAACTTGATCTGCATATCTATCTCTAAAATGAAAATTTCTGGCATTATACCTCTTTCCCCCAGCAATGGATTTGACATGCTCCAAAAGTTGTTTTCACTGTCTATACAGAAAAATTAGTATCACAAGAGTTAATATGCTTTGCCTACCTATATGCCATGTGGTTCCCCTAAGGATCATGCCTTATCTATACTATCATAACAGTAAAACAATTGCATGAACAATTATGCATCCTAAATTGAAAATGAAGTAAAAGCACAAATTTACATTTATGCAATTTTTATTTAATTTCTTCTTGGCTATACATCCATTTTAGTTTGTGTTTTTAAAGATTTTTGCACATTTGACTTGTTTTTGGTATTGGAGGTTTTTTAAGTATAAAAAAGTACATCGTTACGAGACCTGGCTATTTTATGTAGTGCTTGGGAAAAGTAGCACTAATCAAAAATGTTTTTAGAGAAAGGAAAAAAAAAACTATGTACGATATATAAAGCCTTGTTTATTTATTTCACTCTGAGTACAGTCGAGTATAATCAGAATCAGAACAAATGAGAAGTAAATTAAATTGAATAAGCCTTTATATATCCTTAGAGTAGGTTTTTCCTTTGGTACAATTAGTATTTTTGACTTGTGCTATTTCCCCTGAACACTACACAAATAGTTTTGAAATCCTTTATAAATGTAATATAATAAATTTTCAAATTTTAAACATTAAGGTTTCATTAATAGGAATCAAATGAATCGTGTATTCTTCTTACCTCATACATCTATGTTTTTTTAACACAGCACTGCAGTATCGGAGAACCATCATAACAGCTGATGGAGAAGATGGTTCTTTAGTACTGCAGTGCTGGTTTAAAAAAACATAGATGTATGAGGTAAGAAGAATTCATGATTCATTTGATTCTTACTCCTTTTAAATTTGTTAAATTATTTGATGTTAAATTTTTATTTTCTCATTATTTCTAAAAAAAATTTGAAGAAATTTATTTTTAAGAATTAAATTAATGTTTTTATTACCTCACCTCATATCCTTTTTCTTCTAGACTGCAGTTTTGAAGCTTATCTCCATCGTCAGTAGCCTCTGGTCGACCGGTGTTATGTCGTTTCTTGGCGGTTTTCTTCTTACTTCTATCGGTGGACCGATGAACCTCTGGTTCAGGTCAAAATTTGCAGGAGTTTCAAAATTCATGAATTTTGAAACTCCCACAAATTTTGACCTGATCCAGAATTTCATTGGTCCACCGATAGAAAATTTGGGTAGTTTCAAAATTCATGAATTTTGAAACTCCTGCAAATTTTGACCTGAACCAGAGGTTCATCGGTCCACCGATAGAAGTAAGAAGAAAACCGCCAAGAAACGACATAATACCGGTCGACCAGAGGCTACTGACGATGGAGATAAGCTCCGAAACTGCAGTATAGAAGAAAAAGGATATGAGGTCAGGTAATAATAAAAACATTAATTTAATCATTAAATTAAACCTCATAGTGTTCTTTCCCTGTGAAAGTTAAATAAATTTTATTTTTGTTGTACTGATACAACATACTACTTAATTGTGCTTTCAATTTTCTCTATCGTCCTAATAATACGAATGTGTAAATGAAAAAAAAACACATGCTAACATTTGAGCACACTTTGTTATCTTTTCCTCTATTTTTGTTTGTTCTACACCTACTCTGATGTAATATTTGTTTCATGATAGAATTACAAATCTATGCCCAAAACCGTAGAATAATGTGTTATTATAGTCAGATATTTGAATATGACCTATCATTTGCAGTTGAATGTTGGAGTATCTCCTCAAACAAGTCTGTGGTTGCAGTTTTCAGATTCGACCCAGCCTAAGGAAGTTGCAAACTAGAGGTACAGAGGAGGTTCTTCTGGTTTGTCCAAATGCAGTATTTTTAATCTCATTACTTGTTTCCCTTTCAAAACTTATCTAGAGGCAAGCAAGGCATAGCCAGAGAACATGAGTCAAATAATAATTGATCAGGAGGTACTGTTTAACATCTTGTATCACGTTACTCATAGCATTTTCTTTTTTACTTTCCTATTTTTTTTTAAATTGGGTTCAAGGAGATTTTTAATCTTCTACTTGTTTTAAAAATACATTATAAGCCAGATTCAACAATTTGATATACCATGAACAATATTGCCAATAAAGCCACAGTATTAATTTTAGTAATATTTATTTTAAAAAAATGGATAGGTACTCTATTGTATAACAGCCTGCATAGAGCATTTCTGTAATACAACTCCAAAGAAGAAATAGGTGTTTTAGCTACGCAAACAGAATTGATGGATTTGTTTTAATTACACCAACTATAAGTTGTAAAAAATTAAGCTATTATTTTTAGTCGATCATCTTACCTCAATATTAATGTTGATTTGTTCTTGAACATGTTTCAAAACAATTTTGTTTTATTATCAGCTTGTCCACACTGGACAAGCTGACGATAAAACAGAATCATTTTGAAACATGTTCAAGAACAAATAAACATTAATTTTGAGGTAAGATTTTAAAATAACCTCAAAATATCACTTCCTGAAATTAAATATTAAGCTATATATTTTTTTGTTAGGTGTAAATTACATACAGTAATCAGTGAGAGTATTTTAAACAACTATATTGTATACAACACATGCAGTATACTACAAGCCTGACCCTAAACACCACACTTGGTATTAACTTCATTGTATTATTATTTTTTACATCGTAGTCTCCAATATAATTATACATTTCTTGAGATAAAAAATGAAGAATATATTTTGTAGCCTTAATTAGAAAATTCAATATATCAATGTTTGAAATATGTTTTTGACTAGTTTCCTCCATCTTAATAAAGGTGCACAATAGGTTTTTATAATATTAGTATACTATGATAATTACTGTTTTAAGTGTATAGAGCATGCTAAATAATATAATTTACATTTTCTTTTGAATACAAATCTCTGTGAGTAAATATTTTTCTTGAAGCCTGGGAGTAGTTTTGGATGTTACTATAATCTTAGAAGATTGCATTACTTCAATAAAATTGTGTTACGTGAATGTGAAAAATCAGGTACATGTAGTATTAGGTGTGTTATGTATGTATGTTTAATAATTATATTTTGTTCTATAATTGAAATATTACATAAATTTGTCAAATTGATAATTGTATGTATCGTATGGTAGTTACGTTATGAGAAATTCTATGTGTAATATTTTGTGATTGTAGATGTCAGTGTGTAAAATAATTTGGAGCGAATGAAGTTTTATTAAAAGGGGTTGTTCAGTCAAAAATCTCATAAATTTTAGAAAATTAGAAGAAAATTGTAAGAAAAACTTTTTTGATTCAGATCTAGTTTATGCATAGTATTAATAGTGAGTGTAGAATATATTTTTAACGACTCACCTCATATGATTTCAAATTTCTTTTGATACTGGCGGTTTCAGACAATATCTTGTCCCACTTCAGTCATGGCTTCCACTGATGAAATTCTGTGGTTGTTGATTTGTCTAATGACATCACCTCTTGTGCTGCCATCTTTCATTGGAATTATAAACTTTGTATAATTAAATTTTTAACCACCGGAATATCGAAATTCATAGATCGATATTTATTCTTCTGAATGAATATCATTTCCCAAATTGTCAATTCCAACGGTTTATCTAATTGTTTCAAAAGTTTTGCCTCTTTTTCAATTTTATGATGTTCTAGCAAACTATGTGCAGCAATTACCGATTTTTCAATTTCACAATTTTTTAATATTTCTAATCAACAACCACAGAATTTCATCAGTGGAAGCCATGACTGAAGAGGGACAAGATATTATTTGAAACTGCCGGAATCAAAGAAATTTGAAATCTCATGAGGTGAGTCGTTAAAACATATTCTACACTCACTATTAATGTTATAACCTCATAATGTTTACTTCCCAATATTAATTTAAATATGCATAGTATGTTTAAAACCTTTATTATTGAAAGGGCACATGTAACATTTCTCAAATTTTACATCAGGCACAAACTACTTATTTTTCGTGGACATGGACCCTTTAATACAAATATTACAAAATAACTGGGCCGTGAATACCTTCAGAGTATAAATGGGACATAAGACATTTCAACACTACATGGGTGTAGGTTTACAAATAACAATGGGATCAATATCTAATTTTACCAAAATGTGGACTTGTGCCCTTTCAGTAATAAGTGATTAAATATTTAAATTTATTAATATAGGGTGTTTCCATTTTCCATATGGGTCATTAGACTTAGCCTCATACTGATATGTCTATCCTCCCAGCATTTTTTCTTTGGTGTTGTTGTCCATTTTACTCCTTTTATATTTTACCACATTTGGTCTATCCACTTCACTTTTCAATTATCACTTTCAATTTTTTTATTCTCATTTCCAATGCTCTTGATAGTCTATGAATGTCATTTACTTAACATTCCCAAATCTTTTGCTCAATATTTTACCGTAATGGCGTAACACCAAGCCTTCTGTGAAATGTATATTTCTAATTCATATCGTCTCATCTTTCCTTCTAAGCTTCTCAAAAATTCTTCTGCTCCCTATTTTGGTTTTATCTTTATTGTTTCTACGAGACGTAGGATTTTAGCTTTTATGCCTTATCTTTTGCTAAATAAATAAATAAAAACCAATGATATAGATAGATACAAGAGTTATGAAAAGAGGAGTGCTGCTTAAAAATAACTATTTTCCCACTGTTATTTATGAGCCAAAAATAATTAATTTTAAATAATTCATGCCAGTTCTCTTGTAATTTCATGTGGTCTTCACAATTGTACCAGAGAATTAAAATAATGCAAAAACATGAAATAATTTTACTATTGTTTTGGTCTTGGTAGTGTGCTGCCTTGTCACGTAGCGGGCCCGGTTTCGATTTCTGGTCGAGACAGGCTCCTGGGTGAGGTTTTTTCAGGGTATTTCCACACCTATAAGACAAATGTCAGAAAATCTTAGGGCCCAACGGTCCTCGAAAATCATCCAGCCATCATCATCCTTATCATTATCAACATCAACAGGAAGCTACCACACCTATAATTCCCTAGTAAAGCTGCAAAGCATAGCATAGTTTCTTCTTGCATCCATTTCCTCATTAATGGTATACAAGCTTCCAAGTCCCTCTTTCATTCTGCATTTGTGCTATATGTTCTGCCCATCGCAGTTCTGAGACTCTCCTATTCCTATTACAACAGGTTTAAATAGATTTTTTTTAAATTTACTTACCTGTTTGGCTCTCTTTGGTCAGAAAATTTTCCTAAGCGCTTTGTTATGAAATAAATACAGTTGATTATTGTGTAAAAGTTGTTTTAAGGATAAGTGATGCATATGTGATAAAATTGTTTTAGGCAAAGTTTTATGAAAACATAGGAATTAAGTAAAATCATTAATAATCACATAATGATAAATATGCCAGTATGTGTTTGAAACATTTATCTTGACATATTATGAGGGATATTAAATTTGTTGTGGATTTGATCTGACAATGGGTTTTTCCAGGAACTTCAAAAAGAGCACAAATGTGAGGTTGATGAATGATCTATCAAAAACACTAAGATATGGTATGATTTGTAACATTTTTGATTGACAGCGTGTTTTATGATTCAAATATACAGCGTGCTCTAAAATTAATATTTAATTTTAGGAAGTTATATTTTGAGGTTATTTTAATTATATTATTTTGAGTCTGGACATCTTACCTCAATATTAATGTTGATTTGTTCTTGAACATGTTTCAAAACAATTCTGTTTTATCGTCAGCTTTCCCAGATTCTGACGATAAAACAGAATTGTTTTGAAACATGTTCAAGAACAAATCAACATTAATATTGAGGTAAGATGTCCAGACTAAAAATAATATAATTAATTGCTCTAAAATTCCCCTTACAAACTAGGACTTGTAGAGGGGGATGAGTTGATAATATTTAGAATAGAAACCATGTCACAGTTTCCGTGCTACAGCCGTTTGAAAACATGTTTTTATCGTGACCACTTTTACATGTAATTTATTATGAGGCGTGACACAGTACATTGTTTGTTTTACAATTCAGCTCATTAATAAGCAAAGAAAGAAAATGGAAACTGAATCATGACTTGCATTAATAATCCCGATTACACCCTCCGCAATAAAATGTTTGCAGTTTTCAAAATTTTGAATATTTTTTAAAAAACACGAAGTCTTGGAATACTCGATATGGAAATTTTCGATTTAGGTAAATCACAAAGGTATTACTTGTTAAGACACATGTGATGTGCATTGAGGAAATGCTTGTTTTCAAATGGCTGTAGCACAGAAACGGTAAGTTTCCGGACATGGGTTTCAATTCTAATATTATCAACTCAGTTATCTCTACAAGCCCTAGAAGTTTGTAAAGGGAATTTTAGTGCATCCTGTATATATAACTGAATTGTAAATTCTTTTCCAAATCTTTATAAGGATATTGATAGGTATATACCGACTCTTCTCTTTGGTAGAGTTCTCAGTTTACAGTTTTTTATGAATATTGCTTCAACAAACAGATTGAAATGGAAATATACATCTCAACTCATATTTTGTCTTCCTACCCAGGAACATATTCGCTATTCTCAACTAAATCATGTTGGCCCTTGGAAGTATATATTCTCTCCATCTGGTGGTCGGACAGATGAACTTCATATCAGGGAGAGAATATACAAGACATCAAGTAGTGTGCACAACTGATTCTAGTTAACAATAGTGAAAATGTTTTTTGCAAGAAAACAAAATATGAGGTGAGTTGCATGTGTTTGTGATTCAATCTCTTAAGAATTACCTCATAGTATTACTTCCTATCAATTTTATTTTATTTTGGAATTTTGGAGACTTTCCAATTTTAGGAAACATATGTATTGCATCATGCGTAGAATTCTGTAGTGCTTAGGAAAAGTGGCACAAGTAAAAAAAAAAAGGTTGGAAAAATCTCTTAAGGCTATGTAAAGGCTTATTTTTTAAAAATTACCTTGACTGAATACATTCATGATCATGAGTTTACACGAGTGAATTAAAAGAAATGTCTTTTACTGATTTTTTGGTCTCCTGTAAAATTAATACATTTGATCATCTTACCTTGTTCTTGGACATGTTTCAAAACAATTCTGTTTTATTGTCAGCTTTTCTGGACAAGTCAAATGTATTATTTAATTTTAGGAAGTGATATTTTCAGGTTATTTTAATTTAAATTATTTTCAGTGTGATCATGTTACCTCAATATTAATGTTGATTTGTTCTTGGACATGTTTCAAAACAATTCTATTTTATCGTCAGCTTGAGACAAGCTGAACAGACTGAAAATAATTTAATTAAAATAACCTCAAAATATCACTTCCTAAAATGAAATATTAATACATTTGACTTGTACTACTTTTGCCGAGGACTGTAGAATTACAATCAAACACATATCATCTTGTAAAAATTACAGGAATTGAGATAATATACAGAATTCTAGTCTTCAGTTGATTTTTAGTTCAATTTTTTTATGCGTAGCACACTTGGTTCTAAGTTTTATGTCTTCGATGCATTCACCAGCATTGATAGTTACCAATAATGCAGAAGCATTGGATTCCATTTATACTGCCTAATCTATTGATGGTGTGAATAGAGTGGTCGGTTGCCTGTAAAATACCTTCAAACCATTAGCCTGTAAAATACCTTCAACTGTTAGGAAGAAAATCCGGCAAAGTGGTTCCTTCATCATAAGGATTAAAGTCGTAGCAAGATTTGGAGAGTATGGCAGGTGATGGAGCATTTCCCAACCCCAATGATTCAATAGTTTTAGACACATCTTCTGTATGCAGAATGAAGAGTGGATTACTCATAAAGTGTCGTCCTTTTATTGTTTTGTAAAAACCCGTAGTAATACTTCACATTCAAATTCTGCCTTGGAGAAACGGTATGCTTTAAGATCACACTATCATAGTCTTAGCAAGAATCACCATAAGCGGGGATCTGTCGATCTGTTGTTTTTTGTAGTGATGATGCCAGTCATCTGATTGGTGTTTCAGTAGTTGTTGTAATATCTGATCCAAGTCTTATCAATTAAAATGATACAGCATAAGAAGGTCTCTTATTACGTTGCAAGAGAGTATGACATGTCATTGCTGCCATTTCTGCATCTCTGGTAAAGCATGCAAATACCATTTTCAGATTGTGAAACACGGTCGAAGGCTCCGCTCCTGTATCTTGCACTAAATCCCCAAATGTTAAGTTTTGATCTGTCTCCATTAATTCAGTCACTCATTGATGGGCTACCAGATCGAGTCATGTCTAACATATTTTTATATTCTTGTCTGAAGGCTCTAACCCACCTTGATACCATTTATCAAGATAATGCAGCTGCTCCACAAGCCTCTCACCAATTTTCATGACACGTGCCTGCGACCTCTAGCACATTGAATGTTTAATCGGTTTCTCCATTCCTGCTTTGAAAACACTGTAATTACATTCCATGACCATTTGTTCTTATTGTTATCACTGGGAATGTACATGAAGGGATGGTGAGTTCAATTGAGGGGAAGCAACCTGTGGTATTAATGAAATTGCTCGAGTCCTTTGCACAGCATCCCTGCAGCTTAGTTGTCACTACTTAAAATCATCCCTCATTTTTAATTGTATTTTGAATAGGAGAACAAATGACGTAGAACATAAAAGTGACACTGTAATTGAAGTTTGCATTATCAGATTTTTGTGTTACATGTTTTGTAGTAAAAATGTATCCTTTGAAGTTTTTGAGCTGGTTTTTCATTTGAACAAAGGAAGGATGGCAGGGTATACCATATATGCAAATCCAAGCAATAAGGAACATTGGAAAACTATATTTTAACAATGTAATTTTTGACTGAACTTCTCCTTTAATTTCATCTTAATTTATGGCAAACACAGTGTTTGAATTGATTGTTAGTTTCCATATGTATATAATCTATGCTAAAATACATGATAGAATTTTGTTGAGGTATCATGTGTCGTCTATAAGCTTGGTTAATTTTTTAAAAACTGTGTGCCTTTTAGAATTTATTCCATCAACAAAGATTGTTAGGCTACCTCCTGTTTATCATAATTCTATAGATAAGGTTGTTTCTATTGGATACATTATCATTTAAAGCCATGTTTTTGTTGATTTCTCAAACTTTTTTTTATCTTTGCTGTTGCTCTCTTTTTGGATTATACTAAGATTACTCTGTCTATAATCCAAGAATATAATTATGAATGAAAACACACCCAACAACCTATTTTTCAAGCAACAGACGATAGGAAGCTTCTATTTATGGAATTAGTTCTCAAATGCTTGCATTTTTTAAAAATTATGTAGTTGAAATGTTATTAATTTATATTGGAAAATAGAAGAAAGGATTCTTAAGATAAAATCAAATGTTTCGTACCTCTCCATGAGGTTTTCCTATAAAAGTTCAAAGCATTCTTAGTTTACATTTGGAGTTATATATTTTATTTGCAATTTATGAATAATGCTAAAATTATTAACTTGTTGGCGGCAGTCTGATTATTTCAGCATAAATACAAAATGACATTCTATAATGATGAAAGTTATGTCATGAAATTTTCTTTTATATTTTTCCTGTACCTTAGAAGTGGGTTACCAATGCCAGGAGAGAATGTTAAAAATATAAGAAGCTGATGGCATTGTACAAAAATATTTTTTTCTTAACCATTGTAGTATATTGTTAAATGAGGTGCCGAACACTATTTACAAGATGCTTAGGAGATATGTGGCTTAAATTAAATTCTGACAGTAAATCTCCTTTTCAATATTATTTGACTCACAGTGTTAACACATGTTCACTTCCAACATGAAAAATGCCTATTTAAGTTTATTTTTTCAGTATAAAATTAACTAGAAACAATTATCTTTCATGTAAAATTGTAGACTTTCACAGCAGGTATTTTGATTCATGTATTTTATGTCTTTCGGTTTAAATGGCCTTGGTCTGGTTTTATTAAAACTCGACGTTTCGTCTACTACTGCGATAGACATCCTCAGGAGATTCTGCATGTTCTTTGACTTTAACTCTTCAAATGTCGGCTGCAGACTGGCTGTGTGTTGGAAATCATATCCTTATCTATAGTTGAGTATTGTGTGGTCATGTTTTCTACACGGTCCGTTACTTTGGAGCTATTTTTCTGATTGGTTGTCAGTGACAGAAAAATAGCTCCAAAGTAACGGACCGTGTAGAAAACATCACCACACAATACTCAACTATAAATAAGGACACGATTTCCAACACACAGCTAGTCTGCAGCCGACATTTGAACGGTTAAGAAGTCAAAGAACACGCAGAATCTCCTGAGGATGTCTACTGCAGTAGTAGATGAAACGTCGAGTTTTAATAAAACCAGACCACGGCCATTTAACCCGAAAGACATAAAATACTTAAATCAATTGTCTTTCAATTATGCTTTTTTAAATTGTATTTATTTTAGGTCACTGGAGTACATGAATGTTTACATGAATTAATTTAAGTAGTTCATTTTTCCCTTCTTTTCTTTTCTAGCATTAAATAACTTCATTCTCAGACTTGCTCATAATAATTGCAATTATTATTATGGATTCGATAAGTCATTCATCCATCATACCTCTTATTCAGGTACTTAGTGAAAACTCTTCCCATAGCCCATATACTGTAATTTATACTCCGTAGTCACTAACTGCTAACGGTCACATCACACTAGATTCATTATCTGTAAAGGGAAATCCTCTTTTGGAAACCCTAAAACATGCAAACGTAGGACATCATTGTGAGCATGTAAGTTGGTCCAGATGGACATTTGATTACTATGCTAGGTTCCGGTTCCAAGGTTCTTGGTTTCAAACCAAACCATGGTCAATTAATTTTTTCAGTGGATAAAGATCCTTAGCATTGCTTCCTTTTAACGAGAAGTAAAGCCATGGATCTTGTATCATAGAACCTCAAGCCTGAAATACAAGGCCTCCAATTAAAACTTTTCTGCCATTTCATACCAGATCGGAGTTGAAGCTCTAATGGCCTTAGCTATTAAAGAACTCGTTTAAAGAAATTACTAACTGTAATTATATATACTTGGCTTCCTCTTTTCTTTCTTTAATCAAGTCTGTAAAACATACATTTGCATCTCTCTATATTTTATGTATTAGGAAATAGAATTAATACACCATATTTTAGTGTATGTAGCAAATTTTCCCTATCATAAACATTAGCTTGATAACCCGTTAAGTGTGTTGGTTGTCCAGTTAAGTGCTCAAATGGTTTTAGCATCTTCCATTGTCCTCCCATCTACATTTTTTTATCTCCTTTAGCACTACTGCTTCCTGGTTTGTAAAAAAAGTATATTTTAGTGTATTTTATTGGCCTTGAGTCCCCCATTCTTGCCAAGTGTCCAGCCCATCTTAAAAGATGGATTTTTATAAACTTATAATGTTTTAATTTAATTTGTCCTTCAGTGAGAAATGTTAAAACTTATAATAAAAACCTAGTAATGTTTGTTTCCTTAACCAACTCATGTAGTTTTATTTAATTATATTTGAGTTGTGTTTTTTGACTCACCTTATATTTCTTGATTTTTATGCAGACTGGTTGCACAAATAGCAAAGAAACTGGTCTGCATAAAAATCAAGAAATATGAGGTGAGTCAAAAAACACAACTCAAAATATAATTAAAATAAACTTCATAATGTTATTTCCCACACATATATTCAATCATGTAGCTTTATGTTGTAACATGTTCTCCATTTATTTATTTATTTGTTACTTTTAGGTGATCCAAGTATGGTTCTTGATCGTTTATTAAATGTAGAAAAAACTAATTAGTTCTTCATTTGACTAAATAATAAATTTGGTTAAAGCTAATTCCGTATTTCAACTGAATTGTTTTTAGGAAACAGTATAATTATTCAGGTGTCCATTTCCTGTAGCGATGTGAAACTTAATAAAATTCTGTATGGGACACATTAAAGACCCATGGATTTGAGTATTCCAATCAAAAGTTTTTGGTTGTAGCTCACCCGTGATACATTCAGCAGAATGCATTTAAAAATAGAATAAAAATATCAGTCAAACTTTACGCCTTACCTCATATTTAATATGATCCTCTCACCCAGACACGTTTCAGAGATCATTCTCAACTCAATTCTGTCCTTTGAAATGTTTATGGTGTGTAAAAATTTCCAATTTATATTTTTTTATTTCTATCAATATTTGCCCCAGAGTCACTTCACTTCCCAAGACTTTTAATAAAACAAAATTTTATACAAAATACAGTGTACTCTCAAATATCCGAGCTTATGAGTGTGGAAACAGACACATACTTCACTTCCCAAGACTTTTAATAAAACAAAATTTTATACAAAATACAGTGTACTCTCAAATATCCGAGCTTATGAGTGTGGAAACAGACACATAGTGGTTCAGAAACACAGATAATCGAAAAATTCTGGCTTTTCTTTATATATTACAAGAATCATCGTATTTTAATAAACAATGTTCCTGCAACTAAAATTGGTGACACAGTACCGCTATAAAATAAAATAAAGTATATTGTAAGCTAATCTAATTCCTTGAATGAAAGAGTCACTTCTTATTTTACCTCATAGTTTGTTTTCTTAAACATGGAAACTGCAATTTTCAATAGTAATATCCCTCCCATTTTCAACTGACGTAGTCATATGTCGGTTAAAAATGGAAGGGATGTTCCTCTTGAAAACTGTTGTTCCCATGTTTAAGAAAACATAAACTATGATGTAAGGTAAGAAGTGACTCTGTCATTCATTGAATTAAGAACCTCATAATGTTATTTCCCATATTTAACTATAAATAATCGCTAATTCCTACTTGTCAAGTTGCTTGCATCATGCTTTACGTATATAGTCTGTAATGGATTTTTGCTTTTGGCTGTTCATTTGTTTTTTATTTCAATCTGTATTTTCCATGTAGTTCTATTCAATACCTCACAGTCCATATAACCAAACAAAGTTTTGACACACCGTAAGGCTGCAGAATGGACAATATATTTTTAACTTTGTTCCCCTTCCTTGTCACTTTGACACAATTTCTCCAGAATCTCCTAGTCATTCGGATCATCTGATGGAAGCCTGGTTCACACTTATTGGCTACAAAACCACTCAATCAAATCTTCTTCGCCAATATTTTCAAATCTTTCAATTTATTTGACCGATGTCAGAATTCTATTCCTAATTCTCAGTGAAAGAATTTTGTCTCCAGAGATTGGACCAGAAATTCGGATTCCTTCAGCTCTCTTCTGGTTGTACCATTACAGAAGAACTGAATAATGAACCTTTATAGAGATTTTTTTATTATTGATTTCGTACATCTCAATGATGGATAAATCATATTTGAAGAGAAAAATTATACGCTCAGACCGGGACTTGAACCTGGGACCCTTGGTTCTCTAGACCAAGTGCTGTACCAACTGAGCTACCTGAGCAAGTACCGATCTAAACGCAAATCTTTCTCTATATACATTGTAATTCCCGTCCACCAAATGCTATGAAGCCATGCTTCTATTTTGCAAATGGCGGCTCCTTTATTAAGAAGACATATTTGGGAATTATACATTACAGCCAGTACGGCTTTATAGAGATGTTTTCATATTTTTTTCATTTAGATATTCCTGTTTCTTTCTCACAGTCTCTTGAGAAAGACAGTAATTTCTCTTTTTTATGTCCTGGACTGTTTGCATATCTATGCTAAAAAATATTACTTAATTTACCTACCGACTCTCCCTTTTCAAGCTGCTCAGCGATTTTTAATTTATGTGTCACACTTGAAACAACTCTCTTTTGTTTTGCCTTGGACATTTTTACTGAATAAGCTGAGCATGAAAACAACTGACAAAAATTAAAAATTTGTTGCAAGATCCAGTATTTGATACTTGCTATGAATACAATATCTTGCCACCTCCATTCATAACAGTTTATTTTAAATAATAGTATTAGATATGCACAACTCACCTCATATTTGTAGCTTAAGTTAAGGAATTTCATTGCCTATCTTTAGGGTAACAAAAGTTAGTTCACAACCATGCTTTTCAAATTGTAGTATGTGAACAACCATAAGCTAATTTTTATTTAGAACTTTTTTTAGATAGATCATTGGTTGATTAATGTCTTTGATATTGTCCAATTCCTAATAGCCAATTTTGTCGGGCCATCCGATCTCCTGGTTGTAGATGTTTCTCCTTCATGCATAAATATATTCCCTGACTCCAGAAGGTTTTAGGTTTTGCTCTGCCTCGTATTCCCTCAGGTTTCCGTTCCAAAACAAATTTTGGTAGTCAATCCTCTTCCATTCGCTGGACATGTCCTTACCATCTTAATTGCTGAGATTTTAATATAATCTAAAATAATGTCCTCAATCTTCCCTTATA
Source organism: Diploptera punctata (assembly GCA_030220185.1). NCBI lineage: Eukaryota > Metazoa > Arthropoda > Insecta > Blattodea > Blaberidae > Diploptera > Diploptera punctata. The sequence goes on from JASPKZ010000764.1 coordinate 56,866, forward strand.
ACTGAGTTCTATTTTTTTCTCTTCTTGAAATTCTTGCTGCCCTTCGTTATAAAATCCATTTCTGTTGCCAAAAGATACTTGTTTTTTGTTGTTCTGGTCCATAAGTATGCTTTTAACAATTGTATGAAATTTATATTAATTTTATTTTTATTATATTTTCATCCCACAATATTCTATTGAAGCAAGCAATTACAAATTTTCCTTTATTATTTCTATTTTTTATTTCCTCTTCATAACTTCCAATTTTATTTATTTTAATTCCTAAATATTTGATCTCACTACAAGATTTTATTGTTTCTCCAGCCTCCAAAATGTAAGTTGTATAAAAAAGTTGTATTGTTTGAAATAGAAATTTCCATGCTTTTTTAAAAATAATCTCTTATTGAAACAGAACCATGCAGTTAATCTGCAAAACTGATATTCTGTGCATAGATAATTGGGAGTATACTGTATTTTATGCCTGACATAATTTCAATACTAATAAAATTCATTGTTAAAACCGTTGAGGTGGAGAGTCATAAAATAAAATATACCTTCTTAGGTAAAATCTGTCATCCTCAACTTATAAAATATGTAATCTTTAAGCCTGTAGGCCTTTCAGATCATCCATTCCATCTTCAGCAGGCCTAGAGGCATAAAGATTACATATTTTATAAGTTGAGGATGACGGATTTTACCTAAGAAGGTATATTTTAACTTATTTTATTTCTGACATAATTTCTTTAAAATATGTATATGTTTGGGTTATCACTACCCCTTTGTTTATACTAAACTGTCACAGTTTGTTTCAAAATTTGGTTTGACGTAACTTGTACTGACAGTGAGACCTACTAATGGAAGTCTAAATACTTCATATGGGCCAATGGAGATTTATTAATATATGGGGAAAATATTACGTACCATTTGTAATGATAATTTTGAAAATTTAATAAAGTATTTTAATATTGTAAAAGTATTTTTGCCATAATTAGTGGTTGGAATAATAATTGATTTAGCAAAAGGACAATAACACAGTGAAGGAAAAAATTCATAAATATCTAATTATTTTTTGTACAAATTTAAATTGTCATTAATGTTTTATTTTAGGAAGTAATATTTTGAGGTTCTTTTAATTATATTATTTTGAGTCTGTTTATCTTACCTCAATATTAATGTTGATTTGTTCTTGAACATGGTTTGATTACATCTTATTCATCCTCAATATCTTGCCCAGGCTGGTTGGTTTTATGTTGTAAACCCTGGATGTCGATATCACCTCCCTCCTGTGGTTGGCCAAAGAACCTCCAAATGAGGTTACGTTCCGTCGGTATTTCGAAATTTATAACTCTGTTTTTGTTCTTCTGAATATAGATTTTTTCCCTCAAATAGTCAGCTCTTTTGAATTTCGAAATACCGATGGAATGTGATCTTGTTTGAAGGTTCTTTAGCCAACCACAGGAGGGAGCTGACATCGACATCCAGGGTTTACAACATAAAACCAACCAGCCTGGGCAAGATATTGAGGACGAATAAGATGTAATCGAAACATGTTCAAGAACAAATCAACATTAATATTGAGGTAAGATAAACAGACTCAAAAATAATATACTTAAATTGTCATGTTGAAAAATTACATATCAATTTCAGTTGAAACATGTAATTAAATACGATTCTGTGATTTTTCGTATGGCTGTAGGCTGGATGGTCTGGTTTGAATCTAGACAACAAGGTGGAGGTTATTCCTTATACCTTGATATCCAGCTGCCGGTCCGTCAGTCTCTAATAGTTTAAGTTCTCTTGGGATAATAATGGATACAAGTATTAAGCTGAAAGCTGCATCTCTTTAGAGTAGGTCCTAACATCCACCATTTTTAGGGTCTCTTGAGCCCTCTATTGTCAATAAAAATTATTGAACAATAAACAATTTGGTTGTAAAGAGGGATAAAAAGTAGCTAGTTATAAAAATCATTGCATTTCTAATTACCTGACATTAAATTTAGTGTATTAAGGACAGATTTAACAATAAAAAGTTAATCTTTTGTTACATAAATCATATGTATCCAGTTATGGTTCAAGAAAACAAACATGTTGGCTGCTCGAACAGTTTTTAAACTATCACTTTCAGGTAAATCCACACTTTTAATGGTCAGATTTCACTAATTTTTTAGAATATTATATCATTTCCATTGTGAAAAATCATCAATTGAGACCGCTAGAGCAATTTTTAAATTTTCAGTTCGGATGAACTCCCTTCCTAATATTCTGATTTTGCTGGTTAACAAATGTGACCTTACTTTTGTTGATTGCTATGTGATTCCAGTGTACACACACATGTAGGCCTATTCATTTTCAGTGTCTTACTAAGAAGGATCGATGAAAATTTGTAAACCTTTTTTTTCTTTCAAAAATCACTTCATGATGAGAACAATCGCAGCAACTCCATTTGCTTTGGAATTTGTTAATATATACAGTTTCCCAGTTATTTTAAACCATTCCTTGGTCTATCAGGTGTTTGCTGGCCTCACATCCATGTGTAACATTTACCAGAGGTTTAGCATATTGAATCCCCTGCCATTATAGTTGGTTTTCACAACCTGGAGCTATTTCTTATTATAGCTACTAAATTCCCAGTGACATGGGGTGGGCCCTATTTTCCTACTGGCCAAAATTCAACAAGAAAATGTCTTTCCTTATGGGAACTTGAACTGGTGTATGCCATGTAGCTCTGTGTCAAGACATGATTGCTTAAATCACTAGACTATTAAACCATTCAATCTAAATTCATTTTAAATAAATTAAATTTGGATAGTGTATATGTGTATTAACGTACATTTTTCTTATCTGTAATGAATAAGTGAAATTTTAACTGCAAAGTATAAAAATCTGCCCTAGTAGTTTTATTGTTGTATCTGTAATATTTTGAAAACAAATGTGGTATTAAGTTGATATTTTCAGAAATTTTCTATAAATAAAATTAATTCATGCTACATGGTGTAAGATACCTAAAAGTGTATGTATTCTTAAAGCAAAATGTTCCCTTAATAAAAAAGTATTTAATGTCAGGTAATTAGGACCAGATATCTGTTTTTTTACTAGTTAATTTTTACTTACTTACTTACTTACTCACTGGCACTATCAAACCCGTAGGTTCATGGCCGCGCGGACATAAGCTCTCCATACATCCCTATCCTGAGCTAATGCTTTCCAATCATTCCTTGTATAATCTACTTCCCTCAAATCATAGTTAATGTTGTTCTCCCACCTCATTCTTGGTCTACCAACTGGGCGTTTTCCCTCTGGCTTTCCTACAAGAAGCTTCCATGCCGTCTTTCATTCCCCATACGTGCAACATGTCCTGCCCATTGCAGTCTACGAGACTTAACTGTTCTTATTATATCTGGCTTCCTATAAAGACCATGTAGTTCATTGTTATGTAGTCTTCTCCATTCACCTGTCTGTTCATCTCTCTTTGGTCCAAAAATTTTCCTAAGAACTTTATTCTCAAATACTCGTAATCTCCTTTTCTCCCTTAAAGTAAGAGTCCATGTTTCGCACCCATATAATATAACTGGTAGAATAATAGTTTTATATATTTTCAGCTTAACGTTTTTTGAAAGGAGTTGGGACATCAAAAGTCTCTGCAATGCATAATAGCATGCATTTCCAGAATTGAGCCTATGTTTAATTTCTTTGTGCGTCTCATTCCTATTTGTGATTATTGTTCCTAGGTATTTGAATTCAGCCACTTCCTCAAAATTTCCCTCATTTACTTCTTCAAAATGTATTTAGGCCCCAACATGACAGTTTTAGGGTCCCTCAAAATGTTAAACAATAAACAATACAGCATTGAATACAACGATTTTTGTACATCTGTATGTTGGCATTTCAATATTAATTTTTCATTTCATTATTAATTTTTTCTCTTAAACAATATATCACTTCTATTATGTACAAAGAAACTTGCAATTTTATCTGTTGTTGCTCTATGTAATGTGACAATTAGGATTTTAAATATAATGAAGGAAGAAATTTGAGATATGTGGATAAAATTAATTTTTTTAAAATGGTAATCAGTAGTGATCAAAATTAAAGTGATAGATATTCTTTAAAAAGGATGGATTGTAGTGCAGATGTCTTGATACTGTAATTTTAAAATAGACAAATTACTATTTAATTTTAGGAAGTGATATTTTGAGGTTATTTTAATTATATTATTTTTAGTCTGACCATCTTACCTCAATATTAATGTTGATTTGTTCTTGAACATGACGATAAAACAGAATTGTTTTGAAACATGAAGAACAAATCAACATTAATATTGAGGTAAGATGATCAGACTAAAAAACTAAGACAAATTACTGTTTTAGATTGTAACTAGCAACCTGAGGAATGTGTGTGTATGTGTATATAGTACAAACAGATTACCCAATATTGGAAAATCTAATTTTCATCTATACGGTACTTGTAGTTTATTATCTGCAGAGTGCTTGTCAAGCAACAACATTACTTGAATCAAAGCCATTCAGAATTCCAATTGTTCTAAAATTAGAATAACAAGATCCCAATAAGAGTCTTGAGCTGGGTAAGTACAAATTTTATATTTAGGTAAAATTTAATCACCCGCCTAATTTTTCTTCCTATTTTAATTTAAACTAGTTTTGGAACTTTACATTTCATTTCCAAAATCAGCCCCGTGACTGTCGTTCTGTTGCGGGGATACTGATGATGGAACTGAAATATAAAGTTCCAAAACTAGTGTAAATTAAAGTAAGAAGAAAAATATCAGGTGACACAAATGAATATACCTCATACTGTGAATTCGTACATTAAGTAAAACAAATTTATATACTAAATGTTTGAGTGCTGGTAGACTGGCAAATCTGCTCATCACAGATTACCTCCTAGCCCCATATACTGGAAAATTAGAATCTCTGATATTGGATAATCTGTTTGCACTACATATATATGAGGAAAAATGATCCCATTAGAGAACTTGGGAGATTAAGACTCCCACCTTTGAAGACAACCAGCATGATATATTTTCTGGGTTTTCAGCCCTGCATGAAGGTCGCCTGAAGTTTTAGATCAGTTTAAAAGCCCATTGGGATTTGAGCCTTCATACTTCTGATTGGTAGCATAGTACTTTAAACCAACTACACTATGACATCCCCACAAATATATACTTTATCGGAAGAAATTATGGGAAATAACCAAAAGAAATGAATTGGAAGTAGAACTAGAAATAACCTAAAAATATGTAATATAAACAATGAGGGGAATGGTGCGCAATCTGCATATGCCCCTTTTGCTGGCTCATTTGCTATTGTTGTTATCTGGTTATATACCAGGCAAGAGGATGTGAAATTAGAACTGAAGCTAACCTAAGATAATATGTACCAGAGTATGTTAGTAAATGTTGCAATAGAAGAATACAAATGTTTCCTAACCAATGGTTCATTTTACATGCATATGAAGACATTTGCACTATAATGTCAAAATACAGAGAAACATCTAGAAAAAAAGAAGAAAAAACTTAAATGTCATGTTGTGTATAGCAGCAATTTTGTTAATATTTAAAATATGTGTAAAATGTTAAATTGTTTGTTTCAGGTAATGCATCTAATGGAATGATGGGTAATTCACTCAACATGGGAGGCAACAATGTTGGTGGGCCTGGTCCTATGCTTGGATCGAAGGGTTCTACTCAAGTTACAATTCCCAAAGATGTAAGTATCCAGTTTACAATTATTATGAGTTAGGTATTTTGACTTGTAATTTTTTTATATTCTTGCATACTATAGTTTCATCATATTTATGTAACATTGTCGATGGATCCTAACTGTTGTATTTGCAGTTTTCAATTCTGTAGGTTGGTTTCTGCTGATGAACTGCCAAATCAAATTTATTTCTTTTTCCCCTGAAATTTAAAAATTCATATCATTGCTCCTTATTCTTGTGGATGTAAATTTTTTCCCGAATTGTGAGTTCCTTAGATTTATCAAACTGTTTCAGTAATTTTGCCTTAGTTTTGATTCTTTGTTTTTCTGACCATGCAGCTATTGCAGACTTTTCTATTTCTCATTTTTAACATTTCTAAAGCGTTGTTTCAATCTTGTATTCAAGTTCCTTTTTATTTTTCCTATGTATATTTTTTCACAATCTTTACAATCAATTTGATAAATCCCTGATTTGTTGCCTACATCAATCATATCATTATTGTTGGTTTTAATTAATTTATTCCAATTGTAACCATTTTTTGGTGCTACTTTAATTTTAATTTGCTGAAATTTTTTGAAACTTATTGAATACTAAAGAATGGTTTGTAAATTTACTGACTTTTTATCAATTTCTTTATCTGTCTGAAGAGTACTTTCATTTATCACTTTCGATTTCAATTTATTTATATTCTTTCCTCAGAACCATTCTCTTTTGCTATTTTTAATATGTGTTTTTCTCTCTATATTAAAATATTGCAATGGCAAATCCACTCACCATTTTTGGCGAATATGTTTATGGGGAACTTTGAATGTCAGATAATCAAAGCATACCTTTTGATTTTTAAATTTTGGAGTAGGTATGTGGACGATATCATAGCAATAGTCAAACAAAAACACTTGGAAGATGCTGTTAAACTTTCGAATTTCCATAATAAAACAATCAAATTTACTATCCATCCATAGTAATTCTGCCCGAAGGCAGGTCCTTCACTGCAATCATAGCATTTTCATACTATGCTTGCAGCTTACTAGGGAATTGTAGGTGTGGTAGCTTCCCATTGCTTTCCACACCGGTGAAGAATGATGATGATGAAAATGATAAGGATGATGATGAAAATGATAAGGATGATGATGATGATGATGGCCATATGATTTCGGGGACCGTTTGGGCCTTAAAATTTTTCTGACATTTGTCTTACAGGTGAGGAAAAACCCTGATAAAAACCTCACCCAGAAAAACTGTCCCGACCGGGGATCGAACCCGGGCCCGCTGCGTGACAAGGCAGCATGCTACCTCGAGACCACAGTGGTGGACTCAAATTTACTATGGAAGTTGAAAATAACCAAGAAATAGCAGTTTTAGACTTTAAATTGGAGAGAAATTAAGAAAAAAGGAAAATAGAATTTGGAATATAAGGAAAGAAACACATTGATAATTATATTAAGGTAACATGATTTAACCATAAATTAATGAGTCAGTTGCACATAAACGGGCAGTCTTTAATAGTTCAACATACAGACTTGTGAATGTTTCCATGAGCAGAGGGTTTCGTGTTTTAAGATCCTTTTCTGCCAAAATGCATTTATAACTGAGGCCTCGTGGAAAAAAAGATGCAAATGCTTCAAAATCCTTTGTGATTCAAAATTGTACACCACCACCTTTCCTGTCCCCAAAATTGGATGTTCTACAATAGAATAAAATAAGTTTAATAATTAAAATTTTGAGTAGTGCCAGATAGAACTCGGCCTCCTACTCAGGAAGCACAGTGAACTATCTTCACTTTGCATTTTGTCATATTTTGGAGATTTATTTTATTAGATTTGTTAATACACTCACATAATTATATTATTTTTGGTCTGGACATCTTACCTCAATATTAATGTTGATTTGTTCTTGGACATGTTTCAAAACAATTCTGTTTTATCGTCAGCTTTCCCAGACGATAAAACAGAATTGTTTTGAAACATGTCCAAGAACAAATCAACATTAATATTGAGGTAAGATGTCCAGACCAAAAATAATATAATTAAAATAACCTCAAAATATAACTTCCTAAAATTAAATATTAACACTCACATAATTTGAACCAAATTGATGTTACATTTGATTGGTGTTTTAATATTTTTTCTTGTGTAACTCGTAACTATAAATCCATCTTCACAATTATATTTGAGTTGGATATTTAGACTCAAATATAATTAAAATAAATCTCATAGTGTTGTTTCCTACATATATTAAATAAAGTTGACTATTCAAGTCGTAAGGAAAACAAATAAAATACGAACTTCATAGTTAAATATGGGAAATAACATTATGAGGTTCTTAATTTGTAAATTAATGAGTCATTTTTTAACATCTTACCTCATATTTTATGTTTCTTCAAACACGGGAACTAGTTTTCGAGAGAAGGATCTCTCTCATTTTCAACCGACATTATGACTACCGGATTTTTGTTGGAACTCCATCAATAACGTTGCCATCTGGTGTTGATTTGATGAACTTTGAGATGAGGTCACATTCATCAGGAATCTTGAAATTCATGGATCTAAATTTGTTCTTCTGAATATATATCTTCTCCCAAATTGTCAATTCTAAAGGTTTTTCCAAATGTTTTAAAAGTAGGGCTTCCTTTTCAATTTCACCATTTTTAATATTTCTGAAGTGTTCCTTAGTGCGAGTGTCCAAATTTCTTTTTGTTTTTCCTGTGTATACTTTATTGCAGTCCTTACAAATAATTTGATAAATTCCAGATTTTTTGCTATCTGGGGTGTTCAATTTCTTATTAGTTATTAATAGATTATCAAGGCTAAATTTATTTATCAGTGCCAATGCAATATTGAATATCTTGAAATTTTTTTGAAATTTGTTATGTATTTCAGGATGATACATAATTTTCTTAAACTGTTTCCCTTTCTTTGAATCAGATTGCAGGGTGGTGTATTCTTTTAATCTTTTTTGTTGTGTGAATTTCTTTAATTTATTTAGAATTATTTCTTTTCCAAAACAATTTAAATTGGCTATGTTCAAAATGTGATTGTATTCTTTCTTAAAATCTTCTTCATTTAATAGAACATTGGAAAGTTTTTGGGAACTAAGATGGAAGAAATATGAGGTGAGTCTAAATATCCAACTCAAATATAATTAAAAGAAACCTCATAGTGTTATTTCCTACATAAAGTTGACTAGGGTCTTGTATCTGCTAACTCACTGGCACTATTGAATCTGCAGATTCATTGCCACACAGACACCTCCTTAATCTGAATTAATGTTTTCCAATTATTCTCTGTATAATTTACTTCTCCCTAATCATGATTATTGCTCT
>JASPKZ010000765.1:0-117208 GCA_030220185.1 Diploptera punctata
TGATGATGATGGCCATATGATTTCGCGGACCGTTTGGGCTCTAAAGTTTTCCTGACATATATATATATTATTTTTTTTATTTATGAAATTCATACCCCCAAGGAAATATTGTTATCTATTGTCAGTTACTCTAAATATATTTGGTAGTTGATTATAATGCGCTTTTTAACATAATATTCTTTCCTCCCTTAAAATAAGAGTCCATGTTTCATATCCACATAATAAACCGAGAGAATAACAGTTTTATATAATTTCAATTGAATTTTTTTAGAGAAAATGGGAATGAGTAGAGTAGGCCAGTGTAATTCATAATAGCATGAATTTTCAGAATACAGCATATGTTTAATTTCTTTTTACACCTCATTCCTGTTTGTAATAATTGTTTTTCTACGTATTTTAATTCAGCCCACTCTTCAAAATATTCTTCATTTGTCAATAACTGTGCATTTCCTTTGTGTGACCTATAATTAGATTTATAAACGTTTACTTCCAGCCCCAATGTTTTAATATTACTCAATAGAGTGTGCGTGTTGGCCCTTAGTATTTCCTCGCTATCGTCCAATAATACTACATAATCAGCATAAACTAATAGCTTATTAATGTCAATGAGTTGTAAGCCTTCTTATTCCTCTAAATATTTGATGACATCTTATAATACAAAATTGAATAGTAGGGGAGATAGTATATTCCTGAATCGAGTTAAAATTTTAAAATTCGTATCTGTTAAAACAGTCGTCCTCAACTATATTAATATCTGTTTAAAAACTTGTTTTAAAATTTCAACACAATTTTAATCTCATCGGTGTTCTACCATGAATTTTAAAAATGTAGATTCCTGAATCTGTTCATTTGCTTAATATATGCTTCCTCAGCAGAAATTATTACATATTCATCATTTTAATTAATTATTAAGTATTGTGTTGTATTAAAATAATACCAAATTAATAATCCTTATATTGTTTATAAACCTTATAGTATAAAAGTCCACCGCTGTGGTCTCGAGGTAGCGTGCTGCCTTGTCACGCAGCGGGCCCGGGTTCGATCCCCGGTCGGGGCAGTTTTTCTGTGTGAGGTTTTTATCGGGGTTTTTTCCTCACCTGTAAGACAAATGTCAGGAAAACTTTAAGGCCCAAACGGTCCCCGAAATCATATGGCCATCATCCTTATCATTATCATCCTTACCATTATCATTATCATCATCATCCTTCACCGGTGTGGAAAGCAACGGGAAGCTACCACACCTACACAATTCCCTAGTAAAGCTGCAAGCATAGCATGAAAATGCTATGATTGCAGTGAAGGACCTGCCTTCGGGCAGAATTACTATGGATGGATAAGTATAAAATCTAAATTGTTAAAATCCTGAAATTTTCGCTGATACATGAATAATGAGGGAAGAAAATGTCCAAAGGGTGTATTAATTTATTTATATAGCAACTTGTTTGTAAACTGCTGACTGAAGCGTGTATAATTCATGGGAAAAAGGAACGAGTGACTTTGGATGTGCCGTTTCCGGGGCTTGCTTCTCTGTGGAACCCCAAATCGTAGCTGCAGAGAGTATTGGAAACTGTCGATTCCCCAGAGAGCAGCACAGAGTAATGCAACCTTCCTGTGTGGATGTTCATTTCGTTGAAATGTTTCCTATTCACTCGTGTAATACATTTTTTATTGAACCAAAAAATGCATGATCATAAAACCGTGATCCTGGATTCCAGGTTACAATCTCTTGCATTCCGCTCTTCAAGAATGGGCACAAATATAAACCCCTAACATCAATTCCTCGAAATGTGTACTCAAGAATACTGTGTACTGCTTTATACCAAAGTACAAAATTCCAATACACAAAGAACTTTACTGTAAAACATTGATTACAAGAAGAAAATCGACATGGTCACATGGCTATTTTTTTCCCATAAAGATTGAATATTATCATATAGATGTTCTCTATAAAAATAAATATAACTTCACAAACGTTTGAATCTAAAACAGGCTATAAATGTATGAATTCTATAACCCTTAAATTTGCAATGTGTCCTATAGAATAAATCATTCAGTTTAATTTATTTAATATTTTTTCATAAAACAGAAGAGAAAGAACTAGAAGAAAGAAATTAAATGTGTAGAATATTCCGCAATATATCTAATATCGCCTCACTATGATGGTTGTCCGTTTATATAAAAGCGGGTGTTGCGCGACAATGCTTCACAATGATATTAACATGCGGAATTATTATAGTGGCGGTAGTCAGCATCTTTGTATTTAACTATATATAGCTGCGGGGAAACAAAACAAGCCGCTGGACAACCATTATAGCTAGACTATAATAATAATAATAATAATAATAATAATAATAATAGTTATGAATGATTTCCTTTTCACTGCGGTCCGCCACATGTAAATAATTGTCTACAGAAATTAGTTGTTTGCCGATTTAAGGAATAATGAATTATGATTTTTTAAAATAAACAAATTTACAAATAACTTCTTCTTCTTCTTCCTTTCCAGGATTAGGTCAATGAGACCTGTTCCGGTTCCAAGTCCATCGTTTCTTTGGCCGTCCCAAAGATCTTTTTCAATGTGGTTTGTAGGTGTTGATCGTTTTGGGTACAAAGAACTACGCAAACAAATAAGGCGGTGTATTAAAACTATATGCTGGAAGACGGAAGGTCGCGATTTCGAGTCCCGATGGGGTCAGGGTTTTTAAACTGACCTAAATCTTCTGGCGGCACGAAGTCCTGGGTTGGACACAGCGACAAATGGAAATGGGTATCACAAATGTGTTCTCGGGGTAAAACCGACCGTCAGGCAGTGATAACAACACTGCTGATATCTCGTGACAATTACGAAAAAAGCCTCTTATTACCCAATAATAATAATAATATATAACAACACTGCTGATATCTCGTGCCAATTACGAAAAAAGCCTCTTATTACCCAATAATATATATTATTATTATTATTATTGGGTAAAAGAGGCTTTTTCGTAATTGTCACGAGATATCAGCAGTGTTGTTATCACTGCCTGACGGTCGGTTTTTACCAAGAGAACACATTTGTGATACCCATTTCCATTTGTGGCTGTGTCCAACCCAGGACTTCGTGCCGCCAGAAGTTCCTAAATCTTGCAGTGGGAATATTTCACTTTGTTATGCATCTGAAAGAACTAAGATAGTACCATATTATTTACGTTTCAAGATTATATATATATATATATATATATATATATATATATATATATATATTACTACTCCCAGTATAAATATGTGAAGATTTGATGAATTCAAAGAGGAGAGTGCTTTTGTTTTGTAAGAAGAGTTAATTTTATATAAAAATTCAATTAGTAGGAACAGTTTTTAAAATGAGAAACATATTTATTAATAAAATAATACTGCCACGAGTTCACACCTTTGTGGTCTAGGGGTAAGGTCGTTGTCTCAGACCCGGCGAATCCGAGTTTGATATTGGAGACAAGTTTTCTTGGCGAGGTTTTAAATTCTAGAGTTTTCATTATCTGCAAGACAAATGTCAGAAAGCTGTAAGACCCAAACAGTCCCCGAACACCATCTGGCCATCATATTAACTTTTTTCAAAGAACATACAGCCTAATAGTTACACATAAATATTCTAAGATAAGTTATAGCCTTAATTGTAATGATTCTACAGATAAGACGAAATAAAAATAATAGTTTTAAAAACTAAAAGAACACGCTTTATTAGAAACCTAAAAAGTGAAAAATAATTTTAATTTCCAGTACGCTTGGGATAAAATAAAGTGGTGAACAAAAAAATCATCTCCAACATATATAGAATAAAATTAGAGTTATCAACAAAAAGAAAATAATTTTACCTTCAAAAGCGTGGGGTGCTCTATATCAATTAATATATTTGATTATAAACAGATATTGGTAAAAGTAAGCTCTCTAAGAAGAAAATGTAAAAATCATAAAAATCACCCCACGCTTTTGATGGTAAAATTATTTTCTTTTTGTTGATAACTCTAATTGTATTCTATATATGTTGGAGATGATTTTTTTTGTTCACCACTTTATTTTATCCCAAGCATACTGGAAATTAAAATTATTTTTCATTTTTTAGTTTTCTAATAAAGCGTGTTCTTTTAGTTTTTTAAAACTATTGGTTATTTTTTATTTTTTAGTTTTAATATTTTACAGAATAAGATAAAAATATAAATATCTTTAAATTCGATACTGTTGTAGTATGAGCTAAAAGTAATTCTCTTCTATAAAAAAAATCCCTCCCAGCCGGATTTGAACCAGCGACGCATGGATTACTGAAACTATATACCACTAAGAGTTCATTGCTCTACCAACTGAGCTCTAACAACGATTGACTAAGAACTCGACAAGTCCCCAACCTATTATACCAGTTTTATTTTTTTTTTTTATTTTCGGATGATTCTGGCCAGGATTTTAGAAATAGAATTATTGTATTGTCACGGGTCCTCTACACGTATACAAAGTTTCAAGTCGATCCAATGTTTCTAAGTGGGTGAAAATCGCGTTGAAAGATTCCGTTACATTGATACAAAAACACTTTATTTTCTGATGATTATCCCCAGGATTTTAGACAATAAATATGAAATGATTGTATTGCCACGGGTCCTCTACACGTATACAAAGTTTCAAGTCGATCCAATGTTTCTAAATGGGTGAAAATCGCGTTGAAAGATTCCGTTACATTGATACAAAAACACGTTTTTTTTTATTTTCTGATGATTATGGCCGGGATTTTAGAAAATAAATATGAAATTATTGTATTGTCACGGGTCCTCTACAAGTATACAAAGTTTCAAGTCGATCCGATGATTTTAAGTGGGTGAAAATCGCGTTGAAAGATTCCGTTACATAGATAGATAGATACAGGTCAAGCTAATATAAAGCGTGTAAAAATACGCCACTTGAACAAATCTCTTCACTCTGACAACCATAAAAAGGATTCTTCTGTTGTTTGAGTTATATTCTAACATTTTCATCTTAAATTTAATTAAATTATGGAATTCCACTGCAATTCCAAAACTTAAACAAATTAATGTTAAGCAAATTAAACTTAAACGAATTGTACAAATAATTCAATACCACTGGATATCTTAGTTACATTTTGGTATCATTCTAATACTTTCATCTGTTGCATCACACTTGATAAATCTTTTAATTATATAAGACTTGACAATTGGAAATTTAAACGAATAAATTATTTAAAGCATATATATATATATATGTCTTATTTAAAGCATATATATGTCCACCGCTGTAGTCTCGAGGTAGCGTGCTGCCTTGTCACGCATCGGGCCTGGATGAAAGTTTTCTGGGGTGAGGTCTTTATCGGGGTTCTTCCTCACTTGTAAGACAAATGTCAGGAAAACTTTAAGGCCCAAACGGTCCCCGAAATCTTATGGCTATCGCAATCATCATTATTGATATTCATCTTAGATTAAGCTTAGGATTAGGGACTCTCCTGGCGCACCACTATCATCATCATCACCCATCATATCATCGGGGCAACGTAACCCCGCCTTTTAGGCGCCCCAACCTCAGAAGTGGGTTACAAGTACGCCATGCCAGGAGAGAATACCAGGATTGTTGAAAGACAACCTGGGGCATTTGCAAAAATATATATATATATATATATATATATATATATAGGCCTACATATATGTGTTTGTGTGTGTAGGAGGGGGTTCACATTGAAATATATTATATAATGGAAATGGACAGTTAATAAAAAATTAGGGACATTTTAAAGAGTGGGTGAATTCAAATATCTAGCAATATTAATTACAAGCAGGAATGTGATGAAAAAATAAATTAATCATAGGTTCAATTTTTTTAATTCATGCTATTACGTATTACGAGGAATCTTGTCATCGCAACTTCTCTCAAGTTATATATATATATATATATATATATATATAATCGTCATTCTGCAGTTATATGGATGCGAAACATGGAATCTTACTCTAAGGTAGGAGAAAAGTTTATGAATATTTGAGAATAAAGTTTTGAGTAAAATGTTTGGATCAAACAGAAATGAACAGACGGATGAATAAAGAAGACTACATAACATTGAGCTACATGATCTTTATGGAAAAAACGAGATATAATAAGAATAGCAACTATTCTTAAAATAATCAATTGAGTTGGTGTTAACTTGATGGAAATCCATTACTTATTTAATTAAATAAAAATAAAACTTACATTTTTATTTGATTTTCATATTTATTCTTAAAATATTTAACAGTTAAGTCTCGTAGACTGCGATGGGTAGGATATGGGGACTGAAAGAGGGACATGGATAATCCCTGTAGGAAAAACCAGATGGAAATCACTCAGTAGGAAGGCCAAGAATTAGGTGGAGAGTAACAGTGACCATGATTTGAAAGAAGTAGATCATAAAAGAAAATATTGAAAAACATTAGCTCTGGATGAAGATGTGTTGAGAGATTATGTCCGCGTAGCCACGTACCTGAGGCAATTATTAGGAGATTATCAGACACGAAATTCAATTATTGTTATTGTTAACCCATTTCGGTTCCAGCTAAAAATAAAACAATAATTTATACTTAATCCTTCTATAATTCTAGGGAATCATCAATGGAGAGGTGTTGTTCCTCTCTTTTATCAAAATGTGTTTGCGTAACCAAGCCTTGTCCCTGATGATGATACTGAAATTATTTTGAGGCATGTTTGTTGCCTTTCGAGGTACATGGTGAAACTATTCTTATCTGTACTCGGAGGAACCTTCTTCCAGTGATTGTATAAATTGAGTTTTTAGCTGTATCTTCTCGTTTCTATGTAGCAGAGAAATGCACGATATATCCTGCATTTGATCGTGGGCTTCCCATTCTAGCAACTTTCAAACCTGCTGATATATTTTTATGACATGTGCTCGAAGAAAGTACTGAAAGAATATTGAACAGTTTTAAGTTTTCAATCTTAAAATAAGTTCAAATCCATATCATGCTGTACATGTATGTATCTATGACGTTGTAGTCATCATCATCTCCATTCATGGATTAGGTCTGTTGACCCGTTCCGACTTCAGCCCATCTCTTTCTAGGTCTGCCCACATCTCGGGTGCCTTTAGGTTTGTATTTTGTTATTTGTTTTGGATCGTTTGTTTACGACGTTGTAGTATAAATATTAAATAAAACATAAAAAAATATACAAGGTGACCGGTAATTACACCGACAAGCTTCAGGGACTTATTCCTGACTGGAAATGAAGGAAAATGAGGGTCTCAATCATATGTCCGGAAATGAACGATGTGCGTGCAACAACAAATCTTCTCGGCTCACAGTACATAGGATAATGGCATCCATGTCACAACAGATGTTCAAAGTGGCCTCTATGAGATGCAATGCACGCGTTCACACGTCCTATTACGAATTTCCTCACTCTTTCTCATGTTCCGGTCTTTCTCCGAATAGCGTCACAGGAGACGTGGATACGCTGTTGAATGGTATGTACATCAGGAACTGGTTAAGCATACACGACGCTTTTCAGATGCCCCCAGAGGTAAAAATCCAGGGGGTTTAAGTCCGGTGATCTAGCAGTCCATACAACAGGCCCGAGAGAATGATGTCATTCGTCAGTGCCATCTACCGTGGCAACGATGGATTTATGTCGTATAATTTTTTTTCCTCTATTTCCAGTCAGGAATCAGTCCCTGAAGTTTGTCGGTGTAATTAAAATTCACCTGTAGATCTGGGGGCACCCTGTAGTTCTGGAGGCACGCCGTAGCATAGTGGTTAAGGCACTGCGCTACAAGCCGGAAGTTCGAGGGTTCGAGTCCCGGTGGGGTCAGGATTATTAAATTGATCCAAACCATGGTCCTGGGGTCGACTCGGCCTCTAATGGAATGAGTACCAGATGCTTGTTCTGGGGGTAAAGCGGCCGTCATGCAGGGCAGACAACCCGGATGACATCAAGTGCCGATTGTCCAGAAAAAGTGGGAGCCTTAACCTCCCACTATCCCAAGGGCCTCTCGAGGCCTTTCGTGGGATCACTTTAGTTTTAGTTCATATCTGACGTCTTTAATAGTTTGTGATAGCGTGACCGTTAAAAGCCCTAACGTAAAAAAGTCGTATACCTGGAAAAAAGTCCTAGGTGTAGGAAGTCGGCCAATATATTTTTATTAGGTTCGTAGCAGAAATAGGTAGAATTTAACTCAGTAAACTAACAAATCTAACTTCACCTGGTTGTTTTAAAGCTATTCAAATGTTTATTGCCTCGTATTTCCGTAAACATGCTGAAGTCTATATGTGAAGTATAACTACCCTGCTACTCCAATTTGCAGAAACCTCTGAATTCTAAAACCGATAATGCTACTTATGGTATATTATTTAGCAAGTAGAGACTAACCACTAGAGAAATCTAATCCTTCCATTATTGATTCTTCTATAAATAGACTGTTTCATTCCCACTCACAGCAAATCAAATATAACGCTGGTAGAGAGCAATGTTAACTATAATCATCATCATCATCTTCTTCTTCTTCTTCTTCTTCTTCAAGGATTAGATATGTTGTTCTATTCAGACTCAAAATTGCTTACGACTTCTCTCTAAAGGCCGACCTAAATAACGGTAATAATAATAATAATAATAATAATAATAATAATAATAATAATAATAATAATAATAATAATAAATAACACTCACTGAGTGGTAATAACAATGTTAAACGGAGTTTGTGGGATAGTAACATAAAAATATATACCAAATTACAAATTTATAAATCCATAATCTGAAGCTGCAGAAACTTGGCACTTAAATAATAAAATGAGTTTAAAACTTATGTCTACTTAAATGGATTGTTTAGACGCTCAAATAGACATTATAAATTGAAAAAAAATCAGAAATACAATCATGAGTCAACAAATGAAAGTCCAAAATTCAATATTATATTTAGTAAGATAAAGATAACTGAATGATAAAATTATATTGGTAGAATGCCAGAAACAAGATTTCCCAGACAAGCTTTGGAATGGATTTCACCTGGGAAAGGAAAGAAAGGTCGATCTAGATTTAAATGGATGGATTATATAAGAAGAGGTATGAGGGAGATAGGTCTGGATGAATTGGAATGGGAAGATAGAGAAGAATGGAGAAAGAAGATAAAAAAATAAAAAGCTTTGGTCACAGGAATATGTTTTATACATTATAAACCTGCTTACAAATAAATAATAATAATATAATAATAATAATAATAATAATAATAATAATAATAATAATAATAATAATAATAATAATAATAATTCATTCATAGTGTTCTGCTCAAGAGCAGGTCTTTCACTGCAAACTCAGCATTCTCCACTCTTTCCTTAACTCAGCTTTCCTTTTTTGTATCTGCATACAAACCATTTATTTTAATATTGTCTATCTGATGTATTTTTCTCCCTCTAACATTCTTTCCGTTGACCATTCCTTCTAGGGCATCTTTCAGCAGGCAGTTTCTTCTTAGCCAGTGGCCAATCAAATTCATTTTCCTCTTGTTTATGAGTTCCAGCATTGTTCTTCTTTCACCCATGCTGTCTAGCACATATTTATTTTTTATTTTGTCTGTCCATTTTATACGTTCCATTCTTCTCCATATCCACATCTCAAAAGCTTCCAGTCGCTTTTCATCATTCCGTCTTAATGTCCAAGTCTCTGCACCATATCCATACAATGCTACACTCCACACAAAGCACTTCACTAGCCTCTTCCGTAATTATTTTGCCAAATGTCCGCAGAAAATGCTTCTCTTCTTGTTGAAAGCTTCTTTTGCCATTGCTATCCTCTGCTTTACTTCTTGACCGCAGTTCATGTTACTACCGATGGTACAACCCCAGTATTTGAAGTTATCCACTTGATCAATGGCCTCATATTTAATCCCCTTGTTTATCTTCGTTGGTTCCTTTCCTATAATCATGGCCTTCGACTTATTTATATTTATCTTCATCCCATATCTTCATATTTCTATAATTCGTTATTAGGGGGATAAATGAGAGTAAGTTAATTTCTAACCCTATCCATGCCCCAAGTCAAGAATTTGATGAAATTGTAATAAAGAGACCACTAATTAACAATAATAATAATAATAATAATAATAATAATAATAATAGACTAATAATAATAATAATAGACTAATAATAATAAGCAATAATATTCTATATATATATATATATATATACATACAGACACCCGTATATATACGTGTGTCCGCATATTTCACCATAGAGCCCAAATATTATCTAACGTATAATACAATTTTAACGTGGTAGTAGACTCGAGCATTCCATAGCACAGTATGGTGGTTGGGTGTCGGTGGTTATGGTATTGTGGAGGTATGGTGTTTGAAATTGTGGACCTCGTGAATTTCATACATTTCTACCAAAATGTTATATAAAACAATCGTAATCTCCTATAATGCTCGGGATATCTTAATTTTGTCATGTGTGGGTTTGCGAATCTCTTTGCTTGTCCGCTTTTGTCAATTCTAGGAGTGGAGTCTCATCTCTGCCGCTTGCATTTTTAATTTTATTTTAGAATTTAGTACCAAGTTTTCGCTGCTATACACCGTGTTCCAAAATAATGGACATGATCTATATAAGTACAAAACTTATATGGGATAAAAGATAAACTCTTCGAGTTTTCATAACATACTTTATAAGTGTTCGATGTTAGCATCTTTCGTTATACAGCACACATTTAGCCGATAGTCGAATTCGTCCCAAAACTTGGTCAGCATATTTGAAGTAATGGATTCAATAGCAGCAACAATCCTTCTTCTCAAGTCTGGAAGGTCAACCGGAAGTGGTGGTACGTACACATGGTGCATCACATACCCCCACAGGAACAAATCACAAGGTGTGAGATCGGGAGACCGTGGAGGTAATCGGGAATAAACCATGTCATCGGGACCGGCGCGTCCTATCCACTAACGTTCAACCACTGTCGCACATCATTAAGAAAATGAGTTGCTTCTGTCTATACCATCGACGGATACTCTTATCTATCGGAGGATCAATTTCAAATTGCTGTCGGAAAAGTCGCTGCACTGCAACAATGGAACCAGACCTCGCAAGTTGCAACACACAGAATTACTTCTGTACCGAGTTGCCATTTTCACAAATTGAACGCTGTGACGTAATAATGACGAGAAACAAATTACTGCATACAGAATACGAAACTTTCACAGTTTTTATTTCATATAGCAAATAATCACGCATCCAATTTCGTTTGTAAAGCTATGCCAACTATTTAAAACCCCGTTCATATTTTTGGAACACGGTGTATTTCAGTCCTGGACAAAATAAGATGAGTATAGGTGGACTCCTGGTATAGAATAAATAAAATAGTCTTAATTTTATTTAAGGATCTATTACTTTAGGGGCTTGAAATATTTGCAATCCATCGTTTTGCAGGAAAGAAAGTATAGAATTTTGCAGAGGCGCAGTACCTATTTGCGTAAAAGCAAACCGCCGCAATTTAACAACATGCCGTTTCATCGACCGGTGTTATTTTTAACGATGTATTATAAAGCATGCTAAATTAACATCCTCTTTCGCCTGTATTGATCTATTAACACAATGTAATCGGTTGGAAAATGGAGCTAAAAATCGTGTATCTAAAGCAGATTTGCTTCATTGGTATAATTACACTTTTCTTAAAAGAAAAAGCTTACTGTGCCGGAGAAAATGAATTTACAATGCAATATCCACAAGAAATGAAATGTTCAATACCTGTTTCAGTTCTGGCCGTCATTTAAAATCGTGTATTTAGAGTGCAAGGGAACATGAATTTTATTAGCTTAGATGGTAGTGCATTTACCTGTTGATTAGCAGACTCAAGTTCAAATCCCGGTGAATTTGAATATATATATCTTAATTTCAGCTATCTAAAGTGACCGGTATGATTTATAATAACTAAATTAAGCACCAACAACTTAATTATTTTTGTTTCATGATCAAAATAAGCCTAGAGTTTCGTTATACAGGATGTTCCAAAATGATGGACGGGGTTTCAAAGTTATTTAATTTCCCTTACATGATATATATATATATATATATATATATATATATATATATAAGAACTAACGTTACATGGGATTAAAGACAAACTCTTCGAGTTTTCATAACATACTTTATAAGTCTTCGATGTACACAAGGTACACATCTAGCCGATAGTCGAATTCCTCCCAAACCTTGGTCAGCATATTTGAAGTAATTGATTCAACAGCAGTAACAATCATTTTTCCAAAGTCTGGAAATGGTAGTACGTACACATGGTCCTTCACATGCCCCCACTAAAAGAAATCACAAGGTGTGAGATCGGGAGACCGTGCAGGATATGGGAATGAATCATGTCATCCGGACCGACGCGTCATTTGGAGTTCATAGACGTCCTGGACTTTTCCTTTCACAGATACATCTAGTTGTTTCTAACTGTTTATACCATCGACGGATAATTTTATCTGTCAGAGGATCAATTCAAATTGCCGTCGGAAAGCTCGCTGCACTGAAACAATGGAACCAGACCTCGCAAACTGTAACACATATAATGACTTCTGTACAGGAATCGCCATTTTCACAAATTTAACGCTGACGATGTAATAATGACAAGAAACAAGTTACTGCATACAGGTTATGAAACTTTCACAGTTTTTCGGCCATTATAGCAAATAATCACGCATCCAATTTCGTTTGTAAAGCTATACCAACTACTTAAAACCCCATCCATCATTTTGGAACACGATGTACTTTTAGAAATGAATACCAAATTCAAACTTCCCTTCGTCACCGGCCCTTACACCTTCAAAACACAGACATTCACTTAGTAACCTATATTTAGATCCCTTCTGTACAAAATGCATCATCATATGAGAGACGGATACATTGAAAATAGATAGCAATAACACTATCCATATGCCGCATGCAGTACAGGAGACAAACAAAAGCGTAGAATGAAAATCAAAATTAACTTTGTCTTGGTAAAAAAATATATTTTAAAAGTTGATTACAATCTTGAGGTACATGACAAATAAATTGGGCTGGTATTACATCCATCGCTTATTACTGTTAATTATTTAGAAAAAATATCAGAGTACGCTGAAATCTCAAGCATTCAGCCACTGCCATATGAATTATTTACATTTGTGCCACCCGTAATATTTAGCAACTTCTTATCAACTAACATTTTGCAGAAAATTATTGGTGAAACGAAAATATTAAATCAGGTTAATAACATTATAGCATAATTTAACAAGGAAAATGTTATATATACTTCCAACATCTATTCATGAAACTGGCCCTATATCTATCAATTACAAATAATGATAAAGAAGGCGGTATTATCTTCTATTTTAAATATTATATAATAAAACGAGTATAGGTATAGGTTCCAGATTTACATAAATTCAATGTTTTCATTTTTATTTGGCTGTAATTGTGTATATTTTTACTTAAATAATCTAAAATAAAATAGGTTAAAATTTATGGTGAAATTAAATGTTTCTTACCTCTCCTCATATAAATTTTCTAAGTAGATCGCGATTTCGAGACCACAACGGTCTCATCGTCAGCACTTTCTTGGCAACGGATGTTATGTCGATCGGCATAACATCCGTCGCCAAGAACGTGCTGACGATGAGACCGTCGTGGTCTCTAAATCGCGATCTACTTAGAAATTTTATATGAGGAGAGGTAAGAAACATTTAATTTCACCATAAATTAAACCTCATAGTGATTAATTCCTATAAAAGTTAACAATAAGTTAAAATATACCTTCTTAGGTAAGATCCGTCGTCCTCAACTTATAAAATAAGTATTCTTTACTTTATGACTGTAGGCCTTTCAAAACATCTTCAGCAGGTCGTTCTTCGCTACGTTATCTGATATGTTTGATGCTGCTGGTCCTATTGTGGTGTTGTCAAGACAAATATAATGACAACACCACATTAGGACCAGCAGCATCAAACATATCAGATAATTTAGCGAAGAAGAACCTGCTGAAGATGGAACGGATGTTTTGAAAGACCTACAGACATAAAGAATATATATATTATAAGATGAGGACGACGGATCTTACCTAAGAAGGTATATTTTAACTTATTTTACTTTATGACTATCCACCTCAACTGTTTTAACAATGAATTTTATTAGTATTGATTAAATAATCTACTTTAAAAACAGTTTTTATCATTGTCTATATTAAAATTAAACTTAAATAGGAATGTTTCAGAATTTTGTTAAGGATTAAAATTGATGACTAAGAATAAATCCCTACTTTCTTCTCTTTTTTGTTTGGTATCAAATTTAGTTGTGATCTGCTTTCTGGCGATGAACGTAAAATCGATATGTATCTTTTATTCGTATATTTCTCGATTTATTTAAATTTGTCACATTCCCACGGGCAATTTAATACTCTCAGATGAAGGCTTGTCATCCGTTTAAAACACCTTTATCCACTAACGCCAAAATTTTTATAACTGATTTATCAGTTCTGAAGTAAATACAATAAATTAGACTTCTCTCCATAATAATAACGACCATGGAATCTACTATTTTAAGTAAATTCAACTGAGAAAGACACTGACAATTAAATGTATATCTGTAAAAGGACTCACTATGTCTCCATTAATATCTTATCTTAACATAGTATTTTATTTAACAAATCTCTTGTAAGTCAAATCAAGGCGTGAAATGACCGAAAAATGTCGCTCAGAGCCAATGGTTTAGGAATTTGGTTCTTTTGCGTGCTATAAATCTACGTTACAGGATCTCGGCTTTAGTTCCCATCCACAGGAATTCATGTACAGGAATTTTACGCCTTCAAAAATCCACAACCTCAGCCGGGTTTGAATCTGCGATTCTCGGAATAAAGGGTGAGGATGGTAACTATTAATCCGCTAGGATTTAGTTTCATTTTAAAATTAATTTAATATTTTAAAAATATATATAATGAACTAAGTAACTGAGAGACATTTCAAAGATGGGTCGACATTGGTTACTAAGAATATGAGAAAAAAACATTTTTTAAACACTAAATCACGATAATTACATTTTTGTATTCGCAAATCATTTAATATACTGAATAAAAAACACTCCAAAGAAAAATGACTACAAAATACATGTTTATATGAGCTACTAACACATTCATTGGGACAGGCACGCCGTATCATAGCGTAGTTAGTTAATGCAATACTTACACAAGCTGTAAGATCAGAGATTCGAGATCTGGTGGTGTCAAGTTATTAAACTGGCCTAAACATTCAGATGGGACCTCGGCCCTGTGGTCGATTAAGCCTCTAATAGAATGACTGAATATTGTGGATACAGGAGATCCTTACGCAGGACTGACAATCTGGCTGATATCTCGTACCGATTGTTTATAAAATTGAGATAATTAATATCTTATTACCCCAAGGATCTGATAATAGCTGTAGTGGGATAAGTAAAAAAAATAAGACATTTGTAGGCGTATGTCTAATCTGGATTGTAAATGAATGTGTCATTACAGGAAGGCACCCATGTTATTTTTTTTGTGAAATCATACGTTTGTGGCTTTTACATTCCAAACACATAGACGAACATTCTGAACAAAAATACCTGTATCATCAAACTTGTAAGTGTAACAAATCCTACACAAAAAATGTACTTCAGAGAAGTTCCAAAGTCACTGGCATAACTATATTTCTACATTCCCAAATGATAGCTCGAGCTACTAAGACATACTCAACATTATAAAATTGTTGATCATTCTACTAATAAAGAGGAGAAAAGAGAGGTTGTGAATATTAAGCAGTATAAATTATTTCATTTTGGAACAGTATATAATAATTTTTTATTTCAGAAAAGTACTTGAGTGAGGCAATATTGAATATTTTTACGAACTGACCTATACAGGACTACATATAATAATCAGAAGATTTACTAGTATTTTTTTTTAATTAATGTGTAAAAGTTATTACATTTTGGATTTGGATACAATCATTTCAATTTAGAAGTACACTAAAATCTATCATAATTTAATAATTTTATATGTTATGTTATTATTAGAAACATCAGAGATGAAGTTCCTCAGATACGTTGCAGGATATACTCTAAGAGACCACATTCCTAGTGAAACAATTAGGCAAGAACTCAAAATGTTCAATCTAAATGGAAAAATGCAAAACTATAAACAAAAATTGCATCAACATATTTTAAGAGTATACTCTTCCAGGCTAACAAAACAAAGCACTGTTGTACCAACCTCAAGGCTATGAAGATGGGGGACGTCCTAGAAGACGATGGGGGATGAATTCTGAGAGCGGAACAGGGCGACGGCTTACCATGAACATCATGATGATGATGATGTTACCGCAAATACAAACTATTCTTAAACAATACTTATTTCTGATAATCGGAAGATTATCCAATATTTGTTTAAATTACTGTGAAAAAAATTAATTTTGGATTGGTGTATCTTTTCATTAAAAAATAATTAAATCAACTAATATTGAATATTTTTACAAGGTAAATAATTATTGTAATGACTTAGACTTTCACGGCGGAGTTGCTATGATGATCTTGAAGATTTTCCGGTTGTAGGCCGTGATCGTGAGGCTTGTAGTTCCCCGACGTTTCGCCAGAGACTACGTCTGGCATCCTCAAGTGTCTCAAGACAAACATTGAGGATGCCAGACGCAGTCTCTGGCGAAATGTCGGGGAACTACAAGCCTCACGACCATGGCCAACAGCCCGAAAATCTTCAATATCATCATAAATAATTATTGTTTGAAATACCAACATTTGACTGTTCATATATTTATAATTATAAACTATTGTTCCAATTATAATCATAGAACTATCCAATATTTGGTTTGTTATTCTATATAGCTCATGTTATTCTGATAGAGTTTTTATTTCATCAAAGCTTTTCACTTAGGTTATTTAGATACCTTTCTGCAATGCCCATTCATATATTCTGTCCATTTTATTGACAACTAATATCGACATATTGACAGTTATCTCAATTACTAAATTCATTATAGTCTAATTCATTACACGATTTATTTCAAAATCTGAGTTTAATGGAGGTGAAATGAGTCCTTGTTAGAAGATTATCTTCGTGAAAAAATGCCTTACCTTTACTTTCACCGGAACTATCACCTTTACTGCTGCAGCTACTACCAGAGTCCGCTGCTGTTTGTAACGCTTGACACTGTACAGCTCTGCCGTTACAGCGCACTGAACCGTTCGTCCTCTTAATAGACCCAGAGGCGGAGCCACATCTGGTAGCTCCGAAAGGCAAGATGTCTGTAACAAAAAGACATTTCACAATGTTATCCAAAAAATAAAATAATTATGACCCCTATCTTAATAAAGCTACAAAGCACATTCAAAAAGCCACTTCTCAGAAAATAAATGAGTGTGCATGCATTAGTATTCTCGTTTATACTTCTAGTATATCTTCAGTTTCTTATGTATCCAATATTATAACATAAATTAAAGTTTGGATTTTCATGTTACTCTATCCATCCATAGTAATTCTGCCCGAGGTCAGGTCCTTCACTGCAATCATAGCATTTTCATGTTATGCTTTGGAGCTTATAGGTGCGGTAGCTTCCCGTTGCTTTCCACACCGGTAAAGGATGATGATGATGATAAGGATGACGATGATGGCCGGATGATTTTCGGGGAACGTTGGGCCCTACGCTTCCTCACATTTGTCTTACAGGTGAGGAAAAGGCCAAAAAAAAAAAGTCTCACCCCAGGAGCTTATCCCGACCGGGAATCGAACCCGTGTCTGTTGCGTGACAAGGCAGCACGTTACCTCAAGACCACAGCGGTGGGCATGTTACTCTGTAATCAACTCAAAATCACAGCGATTGATTTCATCATGACTTTACAACAATTTGCTTCACGCTCTTATTTTTACATTTATCTGCATCTCTTAAGATTAGATAGCAGCGCTCATGCATTGTAAAATTTTAATATAATGTATAAAAAATCATTCCTGAGAAAATCACACAAGTCCAAAACTAGCACAAACATGATAGGTCGATATATCTGCTTTTTCCTAGTAACTTAATGCCTTTTAGACTTATCTAAAACAAAAATTGTCTATTATAGCTAATGGAATGAAGAATTGACTTGTCTTGTTTTTACCATATGAAGCGGCATAAATAACAGTATCCATTAGGAAGATTGGAAAAATGAAAAAAAAATTACTAATCTGGTTTTTTCATAGGATGATTTTTTAATTATAATATAAAATTATAACATTATGTACCTTTTATTTAGTCACCTCAACTGTTAAAACGATTAACACATTGTAGGCCTTTCGGGATCAGCCTCAGTAGCTGGAGATTAACTTACAATCTTCTGCAGAGGATGGGACTGATCCCGAATGGCCTACAATATTTTAATCGTTTTAACACTTGAGGAGACTGACTAAAATGTTTGTAATTTTTATTATACTCTGACTAACACTACAATAGGATTTTAACATGAAATTTATTGGTATTAACTTAATAGATACCCACTGTTCCATAACTGAACACTTAACGTCAATCAGATTTATTCCTGACTTTCTGTAAACTTTAACGAATTTGCTACTTGATAATTCATGTAACAAAAACAAAATTATAACTCTTAAATTCAGTTTTGGATTTACAAAACGACCCAAATTTTGAAGTCCAAGAACAACTTCTCTTTCAAATTAATATTACTTTGCGCTCAAAAAAATCCAATAATCCAATTAACTCAAAAATAACATTTTATGTGTGGTAATTCCACTCAGGATTGAAGATAATAATCAATGCCTAATAAATAATAAACATAATAAATAATACTATCGAATATCACTATATAATTACTACCAAATGAAACATTTTCGCTAATGCTAATACAGTTTATCTTACTGCGGAGTGGCTTTCACGATTAACTCTGTATATTTAGGGAGGTAAACAAACAAATAGATGAGGATAATACTTGCTACTTATGAATGTATAAATGAAAGCCATCGTATAAATAATGTTGTAGTTTATGAGATAATATAGAAAAATAATATGTGCTAATTCTATTTATTACAAGCATTAAAGCACCAGGACAACTAGATTGTTTTTTTAAGTGTATATTTAATTATAAATGAATTCATCAATTTTATTGAAAATTGGCGAAAGCACGAATATTTAAGGGTTATTGTTTTATTTTACCCAATAAAGTTAAAACTGTAAGGATTCTCTTCCACTTCACCAGGGGTGAATTATACATATAATAACACTTGTGAATTATCTACATATTGATTAATGATACGAAAAAGGCATAGGTTACACAATACACAGTTGTGAAGGAAAGTACAAAACTATTAAAATAATAACAATTTTATTAAATAATTGGCTTGGTAAATAAAGTGCAAAATATAAAAGAATATACCTAGAACATGGTAATATATTATATTGTCCCAGGAAATACTTAGTCAACTTTCTTTTAACTGTTTTTGAGTCGTGCAGTCCTTGATATAAGAGGGGAGGACAGTTAGTTCATAAGACATAGTTTTCCGGCATTATCCAGGTACATATTCATAAAAAAGTATAGTAATATTGAATTACTTGTGGTTAGTTTCGTGTGTTTAGTCGTGATTTTCGATTGAATGAAGCTTCTTGTAGAAAGGCCAGAGGTGGGAGAATAACATTAACTATGATTTGAGGAAAGCAGATTATACAGGACCTCATTGGAAAGCATTAGCTCAGGACAGGGATGTATGGAGAACTTATGTCCGCACGGCCATGAACCTACGGGTACGATAGTGCCAGTGAGTAAGTAAGTAAGTAATATTGAATAATATTCATTGTCTCAGTGAATATGTATTTTCAGGATATAGAACTACAGCCATGGTATGTGAGGTCATTAGATGCAGCATCACTTTTAAATTTCATAAAAATTCTCCCCAATAGTATATGGCTATGAGGCAGAGAATGATACTCAATATTAGGGTTATCACATTCACCATTCTGGAGGTACTCAATGTTAAACAAAGACATACAAATTGTACTTGGATGATCTCACTCTTGCTGTCTTACTTACTTACTTACTCACTGGCACTATCGAACCCGTAGGTTCATGGCCGCGCGGACATAAGCTCTCCATACATCCCTATCCTGAGCTAATGCTTTCCAATCATTCCCTGTATAATCTACTTCCCTCAAATCATAGTTAATGTTGTTCTCCCATCTCATTCTTGGTCTACCAACTGGGCGTTTTCCTTCTGGCTTTCCTACAAGAAGTTTCCAGGCACGTCTTTCATTCCCCATACGTGCAACATGTCCTGCCCATCGCAGTCTACGAGATTTAACTGTTCTTATTATATCTGGCTTCCTATAAAGACCATGTAGTTCATTGTTATGTAGTCTTCTCCATTCACCTGTCTTGTTCATCTCTCTTTGGTCCAAAATTTTCCTAAGTACTTTATTCTCAAATACTTGTAATCTCCTTTCCTCTCTTAAAGTAAGAGTCCATGTTTCGCACCCATATAATATAACTGGTAGAATAATAGTTTTATATATTTTCAGCTTAACGTTTTTTGAAAGGAGTTGGGACATCAAAAGTCTCTGCAATGCATAATAGCATGCATTTCCAGAATTGAGCCTATGTTTAATTTCTTTGTGCATCTCATTCCTATTTGTGATTATTGTTCCTAGGTATTTGAATTCAGCCACTTCCTCAAAATTTCCCTCATTCGTCATTAGCTGTCCATTTCCATTATATACTGAATTTCTACGTGTGACCATATATTTAGTTTTACTGATATTTACTTCCAGTCCTAATTGTTTAGTGTTACTCAATAGTGTGTGCGTGTTGGCCTTTAGTATCTCCTATGTCTTAATATAGTTTTATTTTTTGCGAAGTTAGACCTTTAAAATAAACTACAGAGATATTTAACTTTCACAGGGAAAGAACACTATGAGGTTTAATTTAATTATTAAACTATAGAGAATTGAAATGTTTCACATAACAGACACAGTATCTGTTGGAAACATAAAACTCGATGCATATTTTATAGTGTTCGTTATGATATTTTTCTATAAATTTCTCTGCATTTTTCAATTCCATTCCAGAATTGTAGAATATTGAAAAATATCTGATATTGGTACTGTTTCCCACACTGCTAAACGAAAATAAGTATATTCATTATTGGAATATTCACACTATTGGCAACTATGAATATATACAACATTACGTACGAACAAATTTCAATAAGAATATCGTACCAATTTTAATTCTTCCTCTCAGAGACTGAATTTTGGAGTGTTGTTCTTCTGACTGGTATCTTGAAGTAGTATATTATGATGCGAGGTTGGGAAGTGGTTTTTACAGAAGTGAGAAAAATGTTTAAAAACATTATTAATAATATTAATAATAATAATAATAATATTAATAATAATAATATTAATATTATGGGACACGCCGTAGTGTAGTGGTTAAAGCACTGAGCTACAAGCCGGAGGGTCGAGGGTTCAAGTCCCGTTGGGGTCAGGATTTTTAAACTGACCCAAACCCTCTGGCGGCACTATGGCCCTGGGGTCGACTCAGCCTCTAACGGAAATGAGTACCAGACGCTTGTTCTGGGGTTAAAGGCGGCCGTCACGCAGGGTTGACAACCCGGCTGACAAAAAATTCCGATTGTCTAGAAAAAGTGGGAGCCTTAACCTCTTACTACCCCAAGGGCCTCCGGGCCTGTTGTGGGATCACTTTACTAATATTATTATTATTATTATTATTAGTGTTACTATTATTATCATTATTATTTTTATATTTGGGTCGGTATGCTAATCACATACCATTCATGACATCTGTAGGGAAATAAGCGTAAGTATATGCACTTGGTCTAGAAATTCCTAATAAAAGAAGAGGCAATGGCTAGACTCAAAGAGCTGTTCTTTAGTAAGTAAAATTAAGTCATAGTGAATACTGCACTTAATCCTTAAAACAGGGGACTTTTGCAGTTCTTGCAATAACACGTGAAATAATATGATATTTATTAAAAACCTTAACGTACATTATAACTGCAATAAGTAATAAAGACAATCTGTTTCTCCTAACTGCATATGTCCATAGCGAAGTTACATATTCTGTATTATGTCGAATGAGGTTGGCACTTAGATCCTTCGTGATACTGTGGATTGGATTGTTGTAGGATCACCGCGAATCCAATGGGAATCGAATACATGACCACGCAGCTTACAACACAGTAACGTTATTATCTTGTAATCCCTCACGCCCGAGTGCGCCTAAATGCCATTTCAAATCTAATTTACTACATCAATAATATAACCCATTCACTTAATCCTAAAAATATCCCAATAACTTCTGAATTATCTAACTCTTTACCGGTACTGTTTTCTTATATCTACTAATAGTCCAAGATCCGGCTGCAAGATTACTACGTTCATCGAGTGTATGAACAAATTCATTTTTTTTCATAAAATTGTGAATTGCTGAATACATTTTTGCCGAGTTGCCTATTAAAATTCGACCGCCAGTATGTTTAATTAAAATATAATTGATTCATTTATTCTAAATAATTTGATTCACTTGTTATTAAATGATAATCCAGTTCGCAGAAATCGATGTATAGAGCTTGAAAAGTTTTGATTGCCATTGCACACTTGGCCATAAACCTCCTCGCGGTTACAGCAGACTGTGACACCAATCAGTAATAAAATGGCGATAAATACGTATTTATTGTTTTATATTGTTTTCAAATAAAGTTCAGTTCATTTAAAATGCTGTGATTTGTTTCGTATAAAGTATATTAATACTACCTTTTGGATTTATTTTGTATATACACTGCACGCAATACACATAAAGGGCAGTGGTTTTACTTCCCGCTGCGAGGGTACAATATAAAACAATAAATACGTTCTTACCGCCATTTTATTACTGATTGGTGTCGCAGCCTGCTATAGCCACAAGGAGGTTTACAGCTAAGTGTGCAATGGCAAACAAAACTTTTCAAGCTCTATGCATGGATTTCTGTGAACTGGATTATAATTTATTTTAATAAGAAGTGAATCAAATTATTTCGAATAAATAAATAATGTATATTTTAATTAAATATACTGGCGGCCGAATTTTAATAGGCAACTCGGCAAAAATGTATTCAGTCGCACACAATTTCATGAAAAACATTAATTTTGTTCAAACACTCGATGAACGTAGTAATCTTTCAGCCGGATCTCGGACTATAATTTCACCAATATTTTTCCAGGCTTCATCAGAAAGGCTATGGCCACAGGATAAATGTACGTAAGTTTGAAAACAAAACTTCCCATGAAATCTTCTTAATTACTTATTCTAATAACATTAGTAAATCCGAGATTTGCGTTACTACTGACCAAGATATATCTACCATAAGAAATTAGCTAATTCTTAACAACTTCACCCTTATGATTGAGGAAGAAAAATAGAGTACATATGATGTATTAATCTGCAACAAGAAAAATCACTGAAATCAGAATTAGCCATGTACTTTTACCATAATGCCACAGTGTTATCGATTGAGATTTCTGATTTAAAATTTATTCACTCTAAAATATATAGCCTACTGTATATCGATAAAATTATCACACCCAGAGATTTGGCTCAGGTGATAGAGTTTGAGGGTCGTCTTCTTCAGGTCCTGGGTTCAAAACCCTGGACTAATGAATCTGACTGGATTTTTCATGGAATACAAAAAGTAACGGAATCTTAAGCAAAACATGTTATTTTTGCATTTGTATTTTTCAGCGTCTTTAATATTTATCTGACTGACAAAACTAAAGAGAAAAATTTGCACCTAAGCCGAGATTTCAACCCAAGATCTCTAGCTTTAGGCAATGGCGCTTTACTATTGAACTATGTACGTACATCTTCCGGAGCAAGCAAAAATTACCCTCTATTTAATCACCGAGTGTCCCGAAAGTAGTAAGTCTTGTGTTCACAAGACTTAATGACTACTACAAGGAACCATTGTGATGTAGATTCTATAAAACATCAGGTAAATACGTATTTCATATGGAAATTAATCTTCAGACCAGTTTCACTACTTTCGGGGGACTTTAATGTTAAAGAGAGAGAAATTTGTGATTGCATCAAGAGGTACCTGAATTAAAATACCTAGGAACAATAATTACTAATAGGAATGAGATGCATAAAGAAATTAAACTTAGGCTAAATTCTGGAAATGCATGTTATTATGCATTACAGGGACTCTTGTTTTTCCAACTCCTTTAAAACAAACAAACAAACAAACTGAAAATATATAAAACTCCTATTCTCCCAGTTATATGTATACCAAACACGACCTCTTATTTTAAGGAAGAAAAAGAGATTGCGAATATTTGAGAATAAAGTTCTGAGAAAAATGTTTGGCCAAAGAGAGATGAACCGACAGGTAAATGGAGAATAAATAACAGTGAATTACATGGTCTTTATAGGAAGCCAGATATAATAAGAACAGTTAAATCTCGTAGACTGCAATGGGCAGGACATGTGCTACGAATGGTGAATGAAAGAGGTGCAAGGAAGCTCCTTGTAGGAAAACCAGAGGGAAAACGCCCAATTGATAGACCAATAATGAGGTGGGAGAATTATGTTAACTATGATTTGAGAGAAGAAGATTATGCAGGGATGATTGGAAAACATCAGCTTAAGGTAGGGATGTATGAAGAGCTTATGTCCGCGCGACCTTGATCCTTCGGTTCGATAGAGCTAGTGTGAGTTAGTTATCGAGAGGTACCTAAATAGTTCAATGGTAGAGCGTCAGCGTGTGAAGCTCGAGAGCTTGAGTTCATATCCCGGTTCAGATGAAACATTTTCACTCTAGTTAGATTAACCATCGCCTTATGCTTGTCTGGAAATATTAATTTCCATATTTAGCTATTTTAAACATAGTGATTGATCCTTCCGGGAAATTTTCTATAGGATCGTAACAGGCCTTGGCCTAATACTTGGAAGGAAGAAGAAGAAGAAACATAGTGATTTTTTTGTCTGTTCAAGACTTTGCCTGCTTCATTAAATCAATGAAAAGGAAGCATATTTACCTCACTTATTTGAATACAGAATAACGTATATACATAACAAAAATTATTTGACAATATATAACAAAATAATATAATATTTTGGAAACTAATTATTTAGTAAGATTTTAAAGCGAGTACGACATAAAGTGCACTAATTAAGAACAATTTTGTTTATAGTAAAATGATTATATGCGATCTAGAAATGTATGAGTTAAGGGAAGTGTGAAACAGGGCAACTACCCCAGTGGAATTCCTCTTTTCCAGTCCAGCGCCATCACTGAAAGCGAACTAATATGATACATAACACTTTGCGTTTATAAATAAAACTGAAAACAATGAATAATGACTACAATGTTTTACAAAGGTCATTTCAAAGAGTTAATTCTTTTTAAAAAGCTTTATAGTTCATATATAGAGTTACTATATTTTTTTTGGTAAAGGTGCTTTCATAATGTTGTTATTTATAACCTGGCTCCAACCCCTTTCATACACACAAGGGAACAAAATAATTTGTTATTTTAGATACTCCTGGCAGTGAATATAACAAACTAAGCATTCGGCGCTTTAAAATTTAACTTCAAAATTTTACAATGACTTTTTTTTAATGCCATGAGGTTACCTTTCGAGAGATTTCTGTCAATTTTGTCTAAAAAAACTCCTGGCGCGACAGGCCTAGAAGGCCCGTAGCCTACCAGTCGGTTGCTGGCCTCACATCCACATGTGTCAATCACATAGGTAGATGATCACCCAGCGCACTAACGGAATAGTAAGAAGTTGGGGCTCGTTGAATGTGGAGTTACCTTAGCCCGAAGATATCATGGATGATAAACCTAAATACAAACGGAGCGCCAAGAGAGTCCTTAAACCCATACTAACTAACTCCACGGCGGATCAGGCCTAGAAAGCCCTTGGCATACCAGAAGACTGCTGGTCTCACATCCGCATGTGTTAATCACAGAGGTAGACGGTCATCCAGCCAGTGTAGAGGTGACATGTGATCAGCATGTCGGGTTCCCCAGCCGTTATATCTGGTTTTCTCAACCTGGAACCGTTACCTATTGTAGCTACCTAAATGCCTCACGATGTTGGGTGGAAATCGGTCCCATACTGGTCCACATTCCATGAGAAAATGTGTTCCTCTATGGTGACTATAACCAACGCAAGTCCCGTAGCTCTGCTCCAAGGCATCTTGCCTTAACCACTGGGCTACAGAGCGGGACAATTAAACCTGTGGCTTAACTTAAAATTGCAGACCCTTTAAGGAAAAATTCATGTGGTCTGACCCAGAATCGTACCTGGGACTCATGAACTATAGTCATAAGCTCGAACCATAAACACCATAAGGCTATTAGCATTCCACTAATCAGGCTGTTTGCTTTTATCTATGCGTATGCGTGTGTGTGTTCTAATGGCTTTCATTATACTTTTAGAGACCTCCGCGCTAAGTAAATAAATGGCAATAACGTGATATATGTTCTCAATTTATGCAACACTTCTGCAGACCACTTTATATAGGTTATTTTATTTAATGGCGCTCTTTAACATCTGAATTTGTAGCATCGCAATTCAAATCTGCAAGTGAACGAGCCAACAGTTATATTCAGAGTAATTTTTCTTCAGGCTTGAGCTTATTTTACATGACGTAAATTTAGGTTATGGAATCCGTGACTTCAGTTCAATTCCGACCATGCAAAGGATTTTTACGCCATGAAAAATCCATCGATCCCGGTCAGATTTGAACCCAAAGCCTAGGGACCAGGAGCGAGCATAGTAGGCTTATTCACTAGTCCATCAGGACTGTCTATATACTTTTACATTCATCCATATAATTCTAGCCGAGACAGGACTTTTACTGCAATCGTAGAAATTTCATGCTATGTTTTGCAGCTTTACTAGGGAATTATAGGTGTGGTAGCTTCCAGTTGCTTTTCAGACTAATAAAGGATGATGATGATGATGATGATGGCGGATGATTTTCGGGGATCGTTTGGGCCCTAGCCTTCCTGACATTTGTCTTACAGGTGAGGAAAAACCCCGAAAAAACCTCACCCAGGAGCCTGTCCCGACCGGGAATCGAACCCGAGCCATCTGCGTGACAAGGCAGCACGCTACTTCGAGACCATAGCGGTGGACTTACTTTTACATAACTTTTACAATTATATTCGGAGAACAATGCTATATAGTGGTGGGTAGAACGTTCAAACATGCTTGACAAGTATGGTTGTACAAAAAATACACAAGTACCCTTCGCTTTCACACGTACAAGCATGCATGTACAAACATGCTTAAACATATATCAGTTTGTGTTTAGAAGATGGGTACGGACGAAAATTCACTCATGTTATTCTTCCACTTCATTCTTGGCTTACCTACTGTGCACGTTCTCTTAGGTTTCCTTTATAGAAATGTTCGTCCCTTTTTTCATATGTGACTGCCCATCGCAGTCTACGAAACTGTTCTTATTACATTTGGTTTGCCATAGAGATAATGTAGATCACTGTTTTTAAGTCTCCTTATCTCTCTTTGCACTAAAAACATTTGCGATGCATTGTGAAAATAATCAATAAAGACATGGTCCCGCGCCGTAATAGAGCTTTGATGTAGAGCTACAGGATTTACGCAGATTCGAGTCCACATGGGAAAGTAATTTTCACATGGAATTTTATGTAGTGTGGGACCGGTTTCCACTCAGCAAGGTCAAGGAATTTTGGTGTAACTACGATAATTAGCGGCTCCAGTTTTCAGCTACAACGATTAGGGGACCCGACATGCTGACCACATTTCACCCCTCTGTGACTAATACATATAGATGTAAGGCCAGTAGCTGACTGTTAGGTTTGAGGTTAATTTTTGAAGACCTCTCTTCAACTTTTCCTGGAATGCCGAACACTTCTTCGTATCCATGATCTATAACATAGGCTTATATGTAAAATATAAGAAGATATACATTATTTCCATGAGTTGTTTCCAATGATGATATTGTTTATTTTATTATATTTTCCTTTCCTAACTTTTTAGTAAGAAAATATTTTATTCACAAATAAATATTGTAGTAGGCCTATTGAAACCCGAATGAGCAAGTGCTCGTGTTCAGTTCGGTTACACAACTAACACATAAAAAATAATTTATCCATTATTTTCAAAAGCCTGTTTCTGCTATAATAACTTATTTCCTAAAAATTATAATTTGTGTCATTGTTTTATAACTAGAGGGAAATCGCCCAGTTGGTGGACCAACTATGATTTGAACTATGATTTGAAGGAAGTAGATTATACAGGGAATGATTGGAAAACATTATCTGAAGAAACGGATATATGGAGAGCTTATGTCCTATCGTATCCTATGTGTTGGCGGCGCGTAGCGCCGCCCAGTGTGCCGCGTTTGGAACCAGTTGTAGCTCCCTGGCGGCTAATATCTTTGTGGCTATCGTTATGTGGTTTTTCGTCATTTGTCACTAGTTAGTGGCGTAGGTGTTCTATTGTTTTGAATGGATTTTTGTAGTTTTATTTAATAAGTTTGTGTAGCTGGAGTTCTGTTGATGAAATGAGGTGTTTCCTCTTATGTCCGCGCGGCCATGAACCTATGGGTTCGATAGTGCCAGTGAGTTAGTTAGTTAGTTAGCCTACTCATTGTTTTATTTCATAATATTTTCACAGCTAAGAACCTTTTTTTTTTTTTTTTCAAATTGTACATTACAAAAGGGAACTGACTTTTTTATAACGTAGTTAGAATTTCGTTCCTGGATAAAATATCTCTTTCTCCTTCAAATGCTACAATATTAATTTTACCGTCTTTTACAAGTGGGACTTTTTGTCGTCCGTGGACTGATTTCCTACGTCAGTGATTCTTTCGCCCTCCTCCATATGTATTTATACCAATTCCTTTGTGACCACTACTACATATGTAATCTACCAACGAAGGTTTTCTTCTGGGTCAATCTTCTCTCTCCATCATTTACACAGTCCCATTGTCAGTGAATCTGCTGAAAATGGGAATATATTATTTTCCTACTGCAGCTGCTGACATTCTGTTTCAGTGTGCTCATCAAAGGTAAGCAGGACTGATAAGCCCTATTGTTCTCATAAGACGATTAACATTTATCTTACATCATTATTTTCAGTTATTATATTTAATCATTTTAGGTGGTTTATGGTTCCTTGAATAATATCCTTCTTTCCCCGTTCATGGAATATGTCATGCTCTTCATAGTCAACTAGATTGACTATTTCGATTATATGTTTTTGTTTGTTTGTTTTTTTTTAAATCATGGACATAACTCCAGTGTTTGGAATGTTGTCTTGGCTCCGATTGGAAGACAGCAAAATATACATTGCCTCTGCTTCTTACACAACACTTCACTTTGTCCACCTCATCGCCCTTTTTATATTTCTACTCGCTTCCATTCGCTATCCTCCCACCATAACTTAAACACATGATCGAGAGAAAATTTAATTCTAGCTGTTCCTCTACATCGAACATCTCACTATTCCTCATCCTTCCTTGTTTCAGCCACCCGACTCTGAAATGTCTTCCTCTCGTATGTCAACGACTGCCCGACTCAAAACCAGTTTAAAAAGAAACTCAGTTCATATATAATCGTGTTCCATGTATACTTCTATTATTCCTTTATGTTTTTAACATTCTTTATCAAGT
The DNA here is from genome assembly GCA_030220185.1 of Diploptera punctata. Taxonomy (NCBI): domain Eukaryota; kingdom Metazoa; phylum Arthropoda; class Insecta; order Blattodea; family Blaberidae; genus Diploptera; species Diploptera punctata. The sequence goes on from JASPKZ010000765.1 coordinate 29,703, forward strand.
CATTTACTTAATCTAATTATAGGTTATTATTATTATTACTATTATTATTGTTATTATTATTATTACTATTTTTCTTTTTCACCCTTGTCAACTTTATATTGTGTAGTCTATATCTATTATGTCCACCGCTGTGGTCTCGAGGTAGAGTGCTGCCTTGTCATGCAGCGGGCCCGGGTTCGATCCCCGGTCGGAACAGTTTTTCTGGGTGAGGTTTTTATCGGTGTTTTTCCTGATCTGTAAAACAAATGTCAGGAAAATTTTAAGGCCCAAACGGCTCCCGAAATCATATGGCCATCATCATCATCATCATCATCCTTCACCGGTGTGGAAAGCAACGGGAAGCTACCACACCTATAATTCCTTAGTAAAGCTGCAAAGCATAGCATGAGAATGCAATGATTGCAGTGAAAGATCTGCCCTTGGGCAGAATTACTATGGATGTATGGATATCTATTCTGTATCAATATTCATAATTCGTATTGTATGTATAATCTAACCCTGGTGAAGTGGAAGAGAAGACCTTACGGTCTTAACTCCATCAGGCAAAATAAATAAATAAAAATAAATATTATTCTTCCACCTCCTTGTCGGCCTACTCAGTGGTCGCTTTTCCTCTGCTTTTCCTAGAAGAAGTTTTCATACCCCTCCTTCTTTCCCCCCGTTCGTGGAATATGTTCCGTCCTTCATAGTCTACTAGAGTTAGCTATTTCCATTACATCTGTTTTTTTAAATATTGTTTATGATCATTCATTCAATAAATAAAATTTTCTTGTTATGAATGCATTAAATTTTATACAAAATATATTATGTGAACAGTTAGCAGAAAAAGTAATTATCATAACAACTTGCAGTATAATGATTTAATCGCATTTCTTTGAAGTCTATGAAGTGTATGTAGCGGTTTTGAACAATATTTAGTTAATGTAATTTTACTTGGGAGTTTAATAAATAAAGCAGTCGTTATAGGAACTTGCACAAGTTTTAAGAAATGTTCCACGTGTTGTAATTAATTTCAGCAAAGCTTTGCAATATTCCTGTCTTGCTTTGACTTGTTCGTAAGCTCTGTGATGGTTTCCATTAGAAAATGAATGACCTCTGAGATATCGCTGCTTGATGTGGCTACAACCAAGTACAGAGACAGGAGAAATTGGATTCCATCAAAGATTAAAGAAAATTCCCTTTGCTAATAAGAAGACTAGCTACAGGAATATTCAGAATACTTTAGCCCTTCAGTAAATATTCTTTACAGACAATTTCTTTGTTTTAAAAATAACAGCAGGCCTATCAATTATATTTTGTAAATAAACCATCAACAATATTGTATGAATTTTTGTATTTCTTGTTAAAAATTGCATTTTTATTCTATATATTTTAATGAAATTCTTGGAAAAATGTACCGAAGTTGTACGTGAAATTAATAATGTAAATTATTTACATTTTTAGCTAATGCAAAGAGCACCAAGAAAAGTCTTCTTTGAAGAAGGGCAGTGAAACCATCTAGACGGCGGAGGAGGGCCACAGTACGTGCAGATGCCACTATATTTTTATGACTAAGGAATTTCAAGTAGGTAGCCAGGAAGAGGGAAAAATGGAGGATGAGAATTGAGGAGGCCAAGACTCGACTTGGGCTGTGGTGCACTGTAATCTTATCTTTAATACATAAAAAATGTAGCCCTAGTGATAATCACAATATTCTAATTTACTAAGTGTCCAATTATGAATTAAACAGCAGTAAAAAAATTGTATTATATGAATCATTATTGAAGAGAGAATGGGACTGCTAGTAGAAGTCAATACTGTAGATATTGCAGGTAATTGATTCTTGACAAGAAGCTTAAGTGGTGTTACAAAATATTTGTTTTCAAACAGTAAAACTGTCAAACTAAGAACAATGGGAATGTGAATTCCATAATCTATTTAATACACAAAATTCAATTCCAAATGAAATTTCTCACATTCCAACGCGAACACAACTCGTATATTACAAATCAATATGCATCACGTGACCTAATTTCCGAATTGCAGAGTGAGTAGAATACTTATTTAAAAATTTATGATCTGCGAGTAATAATTTGTTAATAGTCTAACAGAAACTACAAAATCATAGCCCTTCTTACACCATGTAAGTTGTAAGTAGATATAACATCTGAAACCCTAAGTTAATTAATAATTACAAATAACACCACATAGGACTAGACGCTTTATAAAATGTATTTAAAGAAATAAACCTTTGTGAATACGTCAGTAAATTAATTTTACCCACACTACAGTCCACGCAGTCCTTAGAAAGTACTTCGTAATTTAAGCCAGGGATACCAGCCAATTACACTAATTCAATTACTTCGATAATAAATAATAATAGTTCTAAAAAAACTAAAACAACACGCTTTATCAGAAATCCGAACTAAAAGTGAAAAATAATATTAATTTCCAACACGCGTGGGGCAAAAGAAAGTGGTCAACAAAAAAATCATCTCCAACACATTTAGAATAAAACTAGAGTTATCTACACTCTTCTGGCACTTTCCGAAAATTATTTGCAACGATCAATTTATAATTTACAAAAATAGGTGCCAAATTTAATATGGAAATATCAATTAACAAAACTAAAATTATGGCATTTCATGGGAAGGACCCCATACAAAGTAAAATCTGTCTCCAGAATAAAATTTTAGAGAGATCTAATCAATTTAAATATCTTGGATATTATCTCTCTATCTGGGATGAAAAAAATATCCCTGAAAAAATTACTAGTTATAATAAAAGTTTATGAATTATTAATCAAGTTATGAAACCATCCCTTGTACAAAAAAACACCAGATTACATTTATAAAACACTTTGGCTAGACCAGTATTGACCTATGATAGTGAAGCATGGACACTAAAAAGACAACATGAAAGCAGAATAACGGCTTGTGAAATGAGATTCATGCGCAGAACAGCGGTTACACCAGATGGAATCGGAAAAGGAACACCGATATCTTAAAAGAATTGAAGATTACGCCAATTTGGAATATATTAAACAGTACCAACTAAATTGGAAACACCATCTTGAAAGAATGAGTTCAAATCGGATCCCCAAAGCTGTTTATAAATATATGTCAAGAGGACGAAGATCACTGGGCCGTCCTATGAAACGCTGGAGGGAAATTTTCTATAGGATCGCAACAGGCCTTGGCCTAATACTTGGAAGGAAGAAAAAGAAGTTATCTACAAAAAAAAAGTTTACCATCAAAAGCGTGGGGTACTCTACATCAATTAATATATTTGATAATAATCAGATATTGATAAAAGTAAAGTCTCTAAGAAGAAAATGTAAAAACCATAAAAAAAACACCCGATGCTTTCGATGGGAAGATTATTTCTTTTGTAGATAACTCTAGTTTTATTCTAGATGTGTTGGAGATGATATTTTTGTTGACCATTTCAATTTTATCCCAAGCGAGTTGGAAATTAAAAGTATTTTTCATTTTTAGTTCGGTTTTCTAATAAAGCGTGTTGTTTTAATTTTTTAAACTGTTATTTATGTTGTTTTTTTTTATTTTTTAGTTTGGTTTTCTAATAAAGCGTGTTGTTTTAGTTATTTTAAACTATTATTCATTTTTTATTTTTAGTTTAATTGATTTGTCATAAACCGGAATCCCATGAAAATTTAATTGCTTAATACTCTTCTAAAAATCCTCCGGGCCGGATTTCAACCAGCGACCTGAAATTATATACCACTACAGTCCATCACCTTTATTGGTAGAGACCAACTGAGCTCTTACAACGATTGACTAAAAAGTCGATAAGTCCGCAACCTATTTTATTTTTTTGATTCTCTGATGATTCTGGCCAGGATTTTAGAAATAAATTATGAAAGTATTGTATTGTCACGAGTCCTTTACAAGTATATAAAGTTTCAAGTCTATCCAATGTTTTTAAGTGGGTGAAAATCGTGTTCAAAGATTCCGTTACATAGATACAGGTCCGTTACGTAGACAGATACATGTCAAGCTAATATAAAGTGTGTAAAAAAGTATGTACCACACACATATCAAAATATAGGCCTACTTTATACAATGGTAGTCTGATAAGTAAAACAAAATATTAAACCTGTACCTACAGTGAATCAATTTAACATTGGGGCAACATTGTATTCCCTCTGCGTGAAGTTTTATTTGATACGAAAAATAATCTGTAAATAGTAAATGGAAACATTATATCTATTTAAGCAACAAAATATACTTCTTAAAACAAATCTTCTCTCATAAATAATTATAAATATGTTCTTTAACAATAAATATATCTTTATAAAATAATTAACATCACATGCAATTTAATATTGGGTCAACAAAAATAACATTTTGTTCTTCTAATTCAAACAAGAAATTCTAGAATTTAATTTGGCGTTCACGTTTTATGACCTCCCTCAAGTTTTCGGCATACTAGCAGGGCTTAATTATTTTATGAGTGTAATGCAGGACAAAATAACCCCAGTTTTCATCTAACCGTTGTTTGGGGCACTTTATTGATTTGATTGGTGTTTTGTACAGTTTTCTTTTCACCTCTTACCAACAACTGATCTGTCGGGTTGAGATTTGGGCTCTGGGGATATGTTTATACAATATTTTGTTTTTCCATCTTTCATATTTTGGTTTGTTGTCTTGGTAGAATTTGAAACTGTCTCTAATACCCAAGTTGTCAGCATATTAATGTAGGACTATATTTTTTTTAACCGATCTGACAAGTGCGTGTTGGTTGCTTATATTATGTGATAGATTATTATCGTCACACGTTTCAATGAGCCAGGACATTTGATTTTTTTAAAGAAGCATTTTCAATGCGAAATTTATGATATTTTTCATTTTGCAAACTTATGTTTGATCTTTCACTAACTTAAACTATGTCCATTTCTAAAATTATCTATATTGTATTATACATGCTTACTTACTCTCTGGCACTATCGAACCCGTAGGTTCATGGCCGCGCGGACATAAGCTCTCCATACATCCCTATCCTGAGCTAATGCTTTCCAATCATTCCCTGTATAATCTACTTCCCTCAAATCATAGTTGATGTTGTTCTCCCACCTCATTCTTGGTCCACCAACTGGGCGTTTTCCTTTTGGCTTTCCTACAAGAAGTTTCCATGCACGTCTTTTCATTCCCCATACGCGCAACATGTCCTGCCCATCGCAGTCTATGAGACTTAACTGTTCTTATTATATCTGGCTTCCAATGAAGACCATGTAGTTCATTGTTATGTAGTCATCTCCATTCACCTGCTGTTCATCTCTCTTTGGTCCAAAAAATGTCCTAAGAACTTTATTCTCAAATACACGTATTATATTATATTATAATATTTGCAATGGAAGAATTATATAAAAAAATACTTTACGTTATACAACGAATTAGATAAAATGTTTACAGTTGCTCATATATATGTTATATCCTTCAATTCCTAGCATTTTTACATATTTTCTAATGTGGGATTACATTTAAAAATATGAAATTAATTTCAACATAATGTATTTGAGAACTATAATATAATCGCCTCTGTTGCATAAATGAAAGCAATAAGTAATTAATAATCTACAAATTAATAAAATTGTAATAATAGTTATATTTAAATAAACAGAGTTGAGATTATAAGACATTATATTTCACTCAACCAGCAAACTGAGAGATAGAAAAAGTGTTTACACACGATAATACCTCAAAAACTAATATTAAATATTCATAATTCATCCATAGTAATTCTGTCCGAGGGCAGGTCTTTCACTGCAATCATAGCATTTTCATGCTATGCTTTGCAGCTTTACTAGGGAATTATAGGTGTGGTAGCTTCCCGTTGCTTTCCACACCGATGAAGGATGATGATAATGATAAGGATGATGATAATGATGGCCGGATATATTTCGGGGACCGTTGGGCCCGCTTCCTGACAATTGTCTTACGGGTGAGGAAAAACCCCGAAAAAACCTCACCCAGGAGCATGTACCGACCGGGAATCGAACCCAGGCCCGCTGCCGTGACAAGGCAGCACGCTACCCCGAGACCATAGCGGTGGACATGTTCATAATATTAACATTTAAATATAAACCCCAATAGTTTTTAACACTACTAGTTATAAGAACAGTACACATAATATCCAATTTATGAAATAACTCTTGTCATTAAAAAATAACAACGAAACACTAATGGAGAGCATGCAGAAGTGTTTTGTGTGAAGGTATCAAACGTATTAATAATAACTTAAGGAATATTTCATAATAGAGTATAGCAATGGCAAAAGAAGCTTTTAACAAGAAGAGAAGCATTTTCTGTGGGCCTTTGGCAAACGAATTACGGAAGAGACTAGTGAAGTGTTTTGTGTGGAGTATAGCATTGTATCGTGCAGAGACTTGGATATTACGATGGAATGAGGAAAAGCGACTGGAAGCTTTTGAGATGTGGATATGGAGAAGGATGGAACGTATAAAATGGACAGACAAAATAAAAATAAAACTGAACTAGACAGAGTGGGCGAAGGAAGAACAATGCTGGAACTCATAAAGAAGAGGAAACGAAATTGTATTGGCCACTGGCTAAGAAGAAACTGCCTGCTGAAGGATGCCCTAGAAGGAATGGTCAACGGAAAGGAAGTTAGATATGGAATAAGATACCGGATGATGGACAATATTAAAATAAATGGTTTGTATGCGGATACAAAAAGGAAAACTGAGTTAAGGAAAGAGTGGAGAATGCTGAGTTTGCAGTGACAAACCTGCTCTTGAGCAGAACACTATGCATATATGTACATAATACCAATGTAAAATGGGTTGTAAGGGATAGTGACGTGTATATAACCTCTCCTGCCGAATTCTCATCTTCACCTTCTCGTGATACAACCCGTTTTCACAAACGAGGCTCTGAGGACCGAGTCACGGCGGTATAACTGTTCCATCGGGTACTGAGTAAATGCGGTATCCTAATGTCTGTCTAGAGACTAAAATATATCAGACCTACCACTGGAATACCTAGCGTCGGGCCAGTATTCCGTCCTAAGGAATCTCAACTTTACTTGCAAGTCTCAAGACGAGGAAATCCAGAAGGAATTGAAATATGACGACTCACAGCGAATAAATACGGTTAAAAGAAAACGGTACTTAGATCTGCTGAAATGAGATACCTTCTGAGGACTGCAGGATACACACTACTAGATCACAAAAAAAATGAGGACATCTTAGAAGAATTACACATGGAATCTTTAGAAAAAAAATCTGATTATAAGTCAAGATGGATGCAACATGTTCATCGAATGGAAAATCACAGGATACCCAAACAAATGTTGAGTTATCAACCTGCAGGAAGATGATTGTCCACTCAAAAGACTTTTCTGGTCGAAACAGGTCAACATATGATCTAAATTCGCGAATGTACTATGATGATGATGACCAATGTAAAATATATATTTTAATGCTTATTACAAATAAAAATCGGTAAAGATACTAGTAAGGAAGGACAATAACATGGACTTTTGCGGTCAAAACGAATAATAATGAGAACATTATTTTTAAAATATGCATTTCAATATGCTATTCCATGATATTTAAAACATGAACACTTGAAGCAAATGTCCTGATTTTTTTTTGTAATTCTGAGAGAGTAAAATAAAAAAAAACTTGCCTCATTATTGGATTGGCAGACATACATGTTTTTTAACATGTTTCTTTTGAAACGACGCTGCTACAGCAGTAGCCTATTAAATAAGTACGGTAATTACTCCAAATATTTCTGTGTTTATATATATATATATATATATATATATATATATATATATATGCTAGAAGTGCCGGCCACGCGTTGCTGTGGTAAGGTATACGTTAAAAATTTAAATTAAGTTGTTGTCTTTCAGCCAGATTACTTAAAACTAATACTTAACTCTTTGTTAAATAATAAACAAATAATTTGCAATAAAAATAATACGACTATAAATTTAGTAATAAACTACCCTAAGTCTCAAGTTGGATCAAACTGCACAGAGTGTGCAAAATTTTATTAAAATCGATTCAGTAGTTTAGGATTCCATCGCGGACAAACAACGTGACACGAAATTTTTATATATTAAGATATATATATATATATATATATATCACTTTCAATTTTCTCCTCTCCAAAAGGACCGACCACTTCACTTCCAATCCTGGTGCCAGTTCTACCATTAAAATCTCCCATCATAATAATTTATCTTGATAGTAAAAGATTCCGGGCTATGTGGCCGTGGTCTATAACTGGCGTTTCTTCCAGACGTTTCACCCTCAACTGCGGAGGGCATCTTCAGTGGCGAGCGCTGCAAGCTGTTGTTTCCCTGTCGTAGACTCGCAGTCGAGTCTACGACAGGGAAACAACAGCTTGAAGCGCTCGCCACTGAAGATGCCCTCCGCAGTTGAGGGTGAAACGTCTGGAAGAAACGCCAGTTATAGACCACGGCCACATAGCCCGGAATCTTTTACTACCATGATTACCGGCCGTGAAAGCCTGCATTCCACAATTTATCTTGAGTTCCCAATTTCGTTTATTACGTTATTCAAATTTCCATAGAACTCATCTTTCTTCGTAGGCGATTCATCTTGGCTTATGCCATACACTCCTAGAATTGTAACTTTTTTCCCAAAAATATTTATATACATTTTAATCGTATTTTCATTTATGGCCACCCAACTGGTTATACATTTCTTGAATTTCTTCTTAATTATTATTGAGATTCCTCTCTGTGCTCGTTTATAAGAACTGGAATGAGAGCAAGAGGACTGGAGGACATGGATTGGATGGAGAGAGACGAGTGGAGAAGAAAAATAAAACTTTAGGCACAGAAAGATGTGTAAACATTAAAATTCTGTATATAAATAAATAAAAATGTACACTTTCACTGAGAAAAAGAGAACACATTAAAAATATATTTTCTTTGTTCATAAAATGACAAGAATAAATAACAGAAATTAAAACTACACCGGTGAACCATCTCCACGTAAAAATAGTTGGTATTTCTCTAGAGAAAGATAAATGCGCAGCGTGGCGTAACTCATTTGCATTCAAAGTGAACTGTTACAAATTTATAGTTCCATGTTTCTCCAACATCCACGTAACAGATACGTTTTGCAACTCACAGAGTGTGAATTCCAGTGAACGAATTGGATAATACGGAAACTCATATTCACTTTCATTAAATACGAAACAATTTTACTTCAGAATGTAAAATCTGAGAATGGAATTCAAACAACTGGGATTCAAAACTATGAGAAATAAAATATGTGTTTCCTTTACGCTATTAAAAAAATGTAAGTTCACCATTCAATTCTCTTAACAATCCAAAAGTCTTCTGGCTATCTAATAAAAATTCATACGCAATTAGTATTGCTCCTTCTGTTGGTTAACCGATAAACTTCTAAATCATGTTTTTTTTCCTCCACAAATTTCAAAATTAATTATTTTCTTTATATTTTGGTGGATGAAAATTTTCTCCCAAATTGTGAGTTTCTTAGATTTATTTAACTGTTTCAGTAATTTGACTTCTGTTTCGATTCTGTGGTTTTCAGACATGCATGTGCAGCTATTGCACGTATAAACCTCATAGGGTCACTTCCTTTAAATATTAAATAGTATTTCATTCAATATGACAAAAAAAATGAAGACACCTTAGAAGAATTACACATGGAAACTTTAGAAAACAAAATTTATGATTACAAGTCAAGATGGATGCAACATGTTTATCGAATGGAACATAGCAGGATACCCAAACAAATGTTAAGATATCAACCTACAGAGCGAAGACGACCACTCAAAAGACTTCTGTATGGTGTTTCTCTTGAGGCCGAAACAGGTCAACAAATGGTCTAAATTCGTGAATGTACTCTGATGATGATGATGATGATTTCATTCAATATTTTATAATATTATTAAAACTTAAGGCGACTTCTAGCAGCAAGGTTAGACGTTTGCCTTTCACCGCTGGGATCCCGAGTTCATGTGGGTTTCGTGATCGACGAAACGGAGTTTGGAAAGATTTTCCTCGACGTTCTTCCCGTTTTCCCCTGTCACTAATTTCTTTCTAATATTTCTCCACACTTATCTGATTCATTTAGTTTCATTTCATGTCATCTGCCCCTGTGATGGTGGGACAGGCGTGGTCGGCCGGCATCCTTGTTTTTCACTGATCTTCAAAGTAAGGGGCTTCATCGCATCTCATCCCTCGACCTGGCTCTGAGTCTGATAGGAATTGAAGTTTTTATTATAAAACAAATTATAATTATTAATGTGTACTAATACTTTTAATTCAAATTATAAACATTAGTACAAAATATGTATACACCGGTATTCGATATCGATAAAGCAGAGTATTTTTCTTTTTTCGCAGATTTCAACTACTAAATCAATTTTTCGTGTTCTTACTAATTGGAAGACATGTCAATATGTCCCGCTGAATTAGTTAGTATTTTGTTTAATTAAACTTTAACAGCTAATGTCATGAATAGCAATTCAAGTGTGGGCGTAAAAGGGCAGACAAAATTTTGCCCAGAGGCCTCTTTTTCAGGTGTTAGGTTATTTTTCGTGCCGTAAATCTACGACGTGGGACCAATAGCTTTAATTCCCTTCGGAACAAACTAATTCTCAGGATTTTTACGCCCTGAAAAATGTATCGGCCCTGCCCGGGTTTAAACCCGTGAACCTCAGTACCAGAGGCGATCATGGTAACTACTACTTCACCAGGACCGACTCGATGGATATTCTCTACCGTGCTCGCCTCTAATTACGTGTTTCTCATATTAAAATCCTCCCAACCAATACATTTTTTGAAAGCGTAGAAGTTCTGTGTACAGGTTCCTTCGGAAGGGAAGTAAAGCCATGCGTCTGTATCGTAGATTTACGGCAAGTAAATCTTCTCGGCATCAACTAGCTTACTGTCCCAAAAAATCTATAGATTCGACACTAAAATCGGTAAATTTGGAAATATTATATTTTACTCCTTTTCACTCCGTTTTCCTTAGGGATATTAGAGGTCAAACATGGGATAAAACGTCATCGAAGCTGTCACCAATAAGATAAGCGATCCCGGAAAACATGATTTTAAGACTAATTTCAGTATATATTTTTTGATATTTTATTTTGTACTCCCCTCACACCCTTAAGGTCAAATATATGTTTTAATGTCACCCGTTCTACCACTAATTGGCTTAGCGACTCCAAAAAATTGTGAATTCGATTTTATGTATTTTTTTTTTTTTTTTTTTAGATTTCATCTCCTCCTACATTCCTCTTAGGTGTGCTAAAGGTCTCTTACCATATGGAACTTTTTACAGATTGTAAAATATACATACAGAATTAGAATTATGTCTTTTTTTTTAGATTTCATCCCCTCCTACCCTCATAGGTGGGTTAATGATCTCCTATCCTATAGAACGTTTTTGTAAAGTATGCATACCGACGTTAGTTGGAATTACTCCAGGTATCCTAGAATTATCCTGGAACATAATATATAGATCACTATCGATCATTTTTCCACTCTTCCAAGGTGTTCGAGGCTTATGCCGGCACATACACACATATATTCATTTTATATATAGGCAATACATAACTAATTGACACTATAAAATCCATAGGTTTATGGCCCACGCGGACATAAGCTATCAATGCATCTCTATCCTGAGCTGTTTTCCAATCATCAGTTGTATACGGTAATCTGTTCCCTCACACATGGTTAATGTTATTCTCCCACCTTATTCTTGGTATAAATACTGGACATTTTTCCTCTGATTTACCTACAAGTAGTTTATATGCATCTCGTTCATCTCTCATTCGTGTCACATGTCCACCCATTGTAGTCTACCAGACTTAGCTTTTCTTATTATATCTGGTTTCCCATAAACACTAAACAGCTCACTGTTATGTAATCTTCTCAACGAACTTGTCTATGTGTGTGTGTATATATATATATATATATATATATATATATATATATCTTACAACAAATTAAACTAATATACCTTACAGGACAAATTGCCAATCTTAGGATTAACTAAAATTAACCCTACCTAGAGAACTTGTTGATATAAAAATGTTTCTAATTAGATTGAAACAATTTTATTATTGGATTATATGTTTTACCAATATTATTCTCTATACTTAACTTCAGTTTTAAGGTTCTTTAACATTTTTGTTGATAATGAAGTCTACAATCTTCGTTTGTATATCATTAGGTTCTGAATTTATATCGATATCTGCATTTTTACTTACTCTAGGTCAAAATGTGTAATATCATTTACCACTCAATTTATTTTGCTGTAAGATTGCGTTTCATCTAAAACGAATATCACACAAAATTGTTGGATATACCGAAATTCAAGGGAGATATTAAATGATTGTTCAGTTACACGTAATAAAATAATTTTTTGCACGATGGTGCGTTCTGTTGTACTTACAGGAATGGCGTACATGATTGAAAGTTAATTTCCTAAATTTCGGATTTGCCAAACTATAAATAACAGAACACCCATATTGTAAAGTAAAGTAAAGTAAAGTAAAGTGATCCCACAACAGACCCGGAGGCCCTTAGGGTAGTAGGAGGTTGAAGGCTCCCACTTTTTCTAGACAATTGGCACTTTAAATGTCAGCCGGGTTTTCAGCCCTGCGTGAACGGCCGCCTTTAACCCCAAACCAAAGCGCCTGGTACTCAGTTTTGCCGTTAGAGGCTGAGTTCGACCTCATGGCCATAGTGGCCGCCAGAAGGTTTTGGTCAGTTTAAAAATCCTGACCCCACCGGGACTTGAACCCTCGATCCTCCGGCTTGTAGCTCAGTGCCTTAACCACTACGCTACGGCGTGCCCCCATATTGTAATATTACAAATTACCTAACTAGGGCGGGAAGTAAAACCACTGTCTTTTACGTATACTACGTACAATGTATTTACAGAAATATATCCAAAAGGAAGTCCTAATACACATTATACGAAACAAATCACTGCATTTTAAATGAACTGGACTTTATTTGAAACAATACACAACAATACAATCGTACGTGTCGCCATTTTATGCCTGACTGGTGTCACGACCTGCTGTAGTCTTTAAAAAATTAGTTTCGGCATTTACAGTATAAACGTGAATGGAGAAGACTGCATAACAGTGAATTACATGGTCTTTATAGGAAGCCAGACATAATGAGAACAGTTAAGTCTCGTAGACTGCGATGGGCAAGACGAATAATGACGTGGGAGAATAACATTAATTATGATATGAGGGAAGTAGATCGTACAGGGGATGATTGGAAAACATTGGCTCAGGATAGGGATATATGGAGAGCTTATGTCCGCGCGGCCATGAACCTACGGGTTCGATAGTGACAGTGAGTTAGTTATTTACAGTATAAACATTGGCCAGACTGTTAACGTTAGTCAGTTGTTTATAATGAACGCAAATATTTCCAATAAAAATGTTATTACTTTACTATTATTTATTATTTTGAAAACACTATCGTGCAAATAAAATGTACAACACACGTTTGTGAAGCGTTTTACAGAATCTCGGAGATTAAAAACCACTTTCCATTCTCGCATTGTAATGTATTATTTCGGGCATGTGTTATTTTTCATATTAACAATTACTCACTCCCATCTACAAGTCCAAAACGTTTATTATGTGAATTTTCAAGCGCTTTGCTGTTTAACGTTCACTGAACGCGTGTGTTATTTAATAGTCTTACGTATTTGAGTAACATTAATGGGGTGTTTACTGTTATTAAACAAGCCAAGAATGATTACAGCACGTATGAGTTTCTCTTAAGATGTTGTGCTACATGTGTAGTATAACAAGTCAACAGACAAGGAAGGCAAGCTTCAAACTTCTCATCAAAAAGTCAACTTCTAATTAGACGCAAATGTTTTGCCTTTCACGTTTCTTGTATACAGAGTTTTATAATCATGTGAGAAATACAAAATTGTTTTCAAGCGCACAAGTTTCAAAGTACTTTTGTAAGTTAATTATTGAAGTAACTGACAAAGTTTCACAGCTTAAAAGTCACAACAAATTATTTTTGCTGACAATGTTCTCAATATTCAATATAGCGACAATGTTCACGATATTGTACACACACCGAAAAATACAACAACAATAATAATAATATATAATAATAATAATAATAATAATAATAATAATAATAATAATAATAATAATAATTTTAATAATAATAATAATAATAATAATTGGCCAGCAGATTTCTTTCGAGATGGAGAAGAAGAAGAAGAAGAAGAAGAAGTGATTTTATTTAATACTAGTTCATATTAACCTGATAGTTAATTAGAGTGCATTTTTGTACATTTATTTCACTTGTTGAAAGATAAAGCAATATTTCTTTAATTCTGCCAGATTAAATAAATAAAACTTACTTTATTATTATTATTATTATTATTATTATTATTATTATTATTATTATTATTATTATTATTATTATTATTAAATTATTATCATAATAATAATTCCATTCCGTAGTAATTCTGCCCGAGGGGAGGTCTCTCACTGCTCTCATAGCATTTTCATGCTATGCTTTGCAGCTTTACTAGAGAATTGTAGGTGTGGTAGCTTCCCGTTGCTTTCCACACCGGTGAAGGATGATGATAATAAGGATGAGTATGATGGACAGATCACCGTAGCGTAGTGGTTAAGGCACTGCGCTACAAGCCGGAAGGTCGAGGGTTCGAGTCCCGGTGGGGTCAGGATTTTTAAACTGACCCAAACCTTCTGGCGGCACTATGGCCCTGGGGTCGACTCAGCCTCTAACTGAAATGAGTACCAGACGCTTGTTCTGGGGTAAAGGCGGCCGTCACGCAGGGCTGACAACCCGGCTGACATCAAGTGCCGATTGTCAAGAAAAAGTGGGAGCCTTAACCTCCTACTACCCCAAGGGCCTCCTGAGGCCTGTAGTGGGAACACTTTACCTTTATGATGGCCAGATGATTTTCGGAGACCGTTGGGCCCTACGCTTCCTGACATTTGTCTTAGAGGTGAGGAAAAAACCCGAAAAAGACCTCACCCAGGAGCCTGTCCCGGAATCGAACCCGGGCCCGCTGCTTGAGAAGGCAGCAACGCTATCTCGAGACCACAGCGGTGGACATAAAAATAATAATTATCATTATTATTATTGTTATTGTTATTATTATTATATTATATTATTATTATTATTATTATTATTATTATTATTATTATTATTATTATTATTATTATTATTTATTATTTACCATAACGAAGAGAAACTCAACTCAGGTTCTATAAAATTTTGGCTGTTCCTGTTCTATTACATGTATCTCAATCTTGGGTATTTACAAAAAATATATATCACACATTCAAGCCATTGAAATGCAATTTTTATGATCCGTAAAAGGAAGTACACGCCTGTATACATTATATAATCACTAAATAAGAAATGAACTGGGGATATTTTGAATACTCGATAAACTAGAAGAGCACAAATACAGATGGAAGGAACATTTAGACAGAATGGACAATACAAGATTACCCAAGACAATCAACACCTACAAACCGTATGGAAGAAGATCATTGGGACGGCTAACAAAACGATGGACTTCAGACCGGAATAGGTTCCATTGACCTCTTCTGGAAAGAAATTATTATTATTATTATTATTATTATTATTATTATTATTATTATTATTATTATTATTATTATTATTATTATTATTATTGTACTGTCACATATGGAGCTGAAGTTTGGAAATACAACAAAAACTTAGGCTATATCGATGGAAATGAATTTCATGAGGAGAGCAGCAACATGTTCAAAATTAGACAAAATAAGAAATACTGTCATAAGAGAAAAAAAAATTAATATTGGTTATTCAATAGTAGATCATATACGGTATAAGCAAATAAATTGGTATGGGCACGTACGACTGAAAGAAGAAAGATTACCCAGGAGAACATTGGAATGGTGTCCACCTGGAAGAAGAAGGAGAGGAAGACCTCGAAACTCGTGGATGCAGGAAATAAGAACTGGAATGAGAGCAAGAGGACTGGAGGATATGGATTGGATGGAGAGAGAGGAGTGGAGAAGAAAAATAAAACTTTAGGCACAGAAAGATGTGTAAACATTAAAATTCTGTATATAAAAAAATATTATTATTATTATTATTATTATTATTATTATTATTATTACTTACTTACTTACTTACTCACTGGCACTATCGAACCCGTAGCTTCATGGCCGCGCGGACATAAGCTCTCCATACACCCTATCCTGAGCTAATGCTTTCCAATCATTCCCTGTATAATATACTTCCCTCAAATCATAGTTAATGTTGTTCTCCCACCTCATTCTTGGTCTACCAACTGGGCGTTTTCCTTCTGGCTTTCCTACAAGAAGTTTCCATGCACGTCTTTCATTCCCCATACGCGCAACATGTCCTGCCCATCGCAGTCTACGAGACTTAACTTTTCTTATTAAATCTGGCTTCCTATAAAGACCATGTAGTTCATTGTTATTAGTCTTCTCCATTCGCCTGTCTGTTCATCTCTCTTTGGTCCAAAAATTTCCTAAGAATTTTATTCTCAAATACTCGTAATCTCCTTTCCTCCCTTAAAGTAAGAGTCCATGTTTCGCACCCGCATAATATAACTGGTAGAATAATAGTTTTATATATTATTAGTATTATTATTATTGTTATTATTATTATTTTATTATTATTATTATTATTATTATTATTTTCCTATCTTAAGTAACATATAGGCAGATAGGACGAGAAAGAGAATTATCGCTTAGTCACATATTCGTTTTTATATTGGCCTTATTTTGCATAGTAAAATATCTCCAGAGAGGTAGCTTGCTTCTAACACGTATTTAGGATGATACATAGCTGTTTCATGGATAAAGTGTTTTTCCAATATCGCTTGTATTGAATTACGGTTATTGATCAAACTACCTCGGCATGGGGTGTGGTTGATCTTAATACAAACTGCGAGAATCCACAAATATAAGGCGCTCCAAATCCTTTGTGACATTATGACCCAAGTTCAGAAAGTAAGGCTTTTGTAGGTAATTTGATTTTCTCAAGCAAACACAATCGGTATAAAGACATAAGTTGCTACTGTTGATGTAAGCTGGAGAAGGAATCAAATAACTCCGGTTTTCGAATATGAAAGAAAAAGAAAGAAAGGAGGAAATATATAGAGAAAGAATGAAAGGATATAAAAACTGCATGGAAACATAACGAAGAACTGGAACAAGCTTAAAATAGAGAAGATACGTTTAATTTCAAACCATGTTAATTTAAGATATTTCCATTTGGGTAGAAAGTGTAAGTTACAGAAAATTGTAAGAATTAACGAACTTGAAATCAAGAGACCTCTTAAAATGGATTACGTTGAAACCAAATGACACGAACCTTCAACCCTATATTATCGTCATTCTTTTTCAGTAGCTTCTACGTAATTAAAGTTTAGAATAGCTGCCTTTTAAAAACAAAGTATTTTTATTCTAGAACTACTCTCATAATTGCCTGAACTGAACGATATTAATATTTTCCTAAAGATCTGATTCTAACAGGGGAACATTCAAACACTAGAAAACTGCGTTGTACATTGAATAACATTTAATTTATAGTCTATTCAAGATTTTGTGTTTAAAACGCGAATTATCTCCTGCAATATTTTAGGAGATCTGGATATCGAGCCCCGGTCACTATATGTGGATTTCGTAGTGGACGAAACGGACTTTGGGCATGTTCTTATCGGAATCCCATTTTCTCCTGCCACAAATTTTATTCCACCATCTGTGCTTACTGATACTGACAATTTAACAATATCTATTATAGTCTACCATTCTTTATTTATATCAATTTATTCTTCGGTTACCACATTTTCTTTGGAAAATTCCAATATTTTAAATCCATTAGGAATTTTAATTTGGAATTCTCGCCTAAGTTCATCATTTTTCAAATTTTTAATTTTTTTTTCAGCATCATTAGCTTAGCCAACATAATGATAATGATAATAATAATAATGATAATAATAATCCATCTCAATTTATTGGATCTATCGAACCCGTAGGTTCATGGCCGCGCGGACATAAACTTTCCATACATCTCTATCCCGAGCTAATATTTTTCAATCATCTCCTGTATAATCTAATTCCCTCAAATCATGGAAAATCTTATTCTCCCACCTTATTCTTGGTCTACCAACTGGGCGTTCCACCTGTGGTTTTATTACAATAAGATTCAATGCACCTCTTTCATTCCCATTCGTGCCATATATCCTGCCTATCGCAGACTAAGAGGCTTAACTGTTCATAGACGTACCATGTGGCTCACTATTATGTAGTTTTCTCCATTCACCTGTCTGTTCATATCTTTTTGGCGCAATAATTTTACTAAGAACTTCATTCTCAAATACTCGTAATCTCCTTTGTTCCCTTAAAGTAAGAGACCATGTTTCGCATCCATATAATATTACTGGTAGAATAATAGTTTTACATATTTTTAGTTTAACGTTCTTTGAAAGGAGTTGGACGTCAAGAATCCCTGTAATTCATAATAGCATGAATTTCCAAGTCTGAACCTATGTTTAAATTATTTGTGAAGCTCGTTCCTATTTGTAATTATTGTTCCTACATATTTGAATCTAGCCACTTCTTCAAATTTTCCTCATTTGTCATTAGTTGTCCATTCTATTATATAATGCATATCTATGTGGAATCATAAATCTAGTTTTATTGATGTTTACTTTCAGTCCCAATTTCTCTCAACAGAGTGTGCGTGTTGGCCCTTAGTACCACCTCGCTTATTGCTCGATATTATTAATAATAACAACACTAATAATAATAATAATAATAATAATAATAATAATAATAATAATAATAATAATAATAATAATCCATTCGTAGTAATTCTGCCGAGGGCAGGTATTTCACTGCAACTATAGCATTTTCATGCTATGCTTGCAGCTTTACAAGGGAATTGTAGGTGTGGTAGCTTCCCGTTGCTTTCCACACCGGAAAAAGCATGATGATGATGATTATGATAAGGATGATGATGATGATGATGATGGCCGTATGATTTCGGGGACCGTTTGAGCCTTAAAGTTTTGCTGACATTTGTCTTGTCCACCGCTGTGGTCTCGAGGTAGTGTGCTGCTTTGTCACGCAGCGGGTCCGGGTTCGATCCCCGGTCGGGACAATTTTTCTAGGTGAGGTTTTTATCGGGGTTTTTCCTCGCCTGTAAGACAAACGTCAGGAAAACTTTAAGGCCCAAACGGTTCCCGATATCATATGGCCATCGCAATCATCATCATTCATATTCATCTTAGACTAAGCTTAGGATTAGGGTATCTCCTGGAGCACCATTATCATCATCACATCATCGAGGCAACGTAACTCCGCCTTCCAGGCGCCCCAAACTCAGAAGTGGGTTACAAGTACACCATGCCAGGAGAGAACATCAGGAATTTCGAAAGAAGACCACCTAGAGCATTGGCAAAAAAAAAAAAAACTTTATTTTACCTGGCAGAGTTAAGGTCGTAAGGCCTTGTCTACCACTCAATCACGAATTAAAAAAGAATAGAAAAAAATCCTTACATCTGAATTACATAAGCATAACTATAAGGCTACATGGTACATCTACAATGCAATTAGGTATATTATTTACAATATATTTTGATTTAATCTAGTTTCAACGAATGGAATATAAAATTTGCAAGATAGAAAAATGAAAAAAAACTATTAATGATATAGAATAAATTTACTTCTGGAGAAAATTAATTATTTATAATACGAAAAAACATTAAAAAATAACCCAATCAACTTAAAACTTAAACTTAAAAAGCTAACGAAAGCGGCTATATTAGACTTATATTAGTCCATTTTGTGTAACATAATATTAGAGACGGGAAAAAATGGTTACCAAAAGCAGCATACAACTATTCACCACGAGGAAGAAGAAGTTTGGGAAGACCAAGGAAAAGATGTAAAGAGCAGCAATTTGGAGCCAAAACAGGCTAGTAAATAAGCCTAAAACGTGAAGAAGAAGAAGAAGAAGAAAAATGGTGAGAAGAAGGTATGTGGCGGTAATACAAATAAACATGTAGGCAAACATTTCAGTTGAACAAAATGTACCTAACAGGAAGTAAGTTTAATAATATAGTTAGTGACTTGTATTCCATTACAAGATTAATAAATTTATTTGAATTAGAACAGCCATTTTCAAACAAGTCTTAGGTGAATAAAGTAATGAATTCCAAAGCCTTTTAAGAACGTATTGTGTATTTGTTAAAAATCTAAGAATAAATAGAAGAATAAGAAAACCGTCAGTGGAAGTGTACTATTAGAAACCTTTTTCTGTGACCCGATTTGAGAACAGAGTTCTATCCGAAAGATCTTTCTACACCTGCTATAAAACAGGATTACCTCAAGTTACTGAGGTCCACAAGGAGAGTGTCATTGGATCGCCTTCTTTTCTAATAAAGGAGATCTGTTGGGCGTAACAGCAGTAATTCTTGTCCTCTAACTATCTCCCACTTACTTAACTGATAGCAAAACAAGTGGAAACAATTATCGCACTCAAGATAATGGATAGTTATAAAAATTCAATGTCACGTATTTTGGAAATCCCAGGTTCAGACCCCAGTGCCGATAAACCTGACTATTCTTTCCCCACCCGACTTACTTCAGTCACTAGACAAATTACCAAGTTATAAATTGTTTATTATGTGGCATTTCATCATGGCTTACAGGTAAGGAAAAATACAAATAGTCCAGGAAACTAGACTCGACCGGGGTTCGAACCCATGCCCGCTCCATTAAAAGACAATGACATTACCACGAGACTTACATGGTTGCAATATTAATAATAAATTATAAATAATAACAATATTAATATAAAGTATGATAATAGTTTATTATGTAGTCATGTGAAGAAAAAATACGATTCATCCAGAATATATATATATCGGCCGCGGTGGACTAGTGGTTATGCTCCTTGCCTCTGGTCTCAAGGGTCGCGGGTTCAAACCCGGCCGGGATCGATGGATTTTTTAGGATGGAAAAATCCAAGGAGCAAGTCCTCCGGTAGGGACTTTAAGCCGTGGGTCACGAGTCTGAAGATTTTCAGGCTCGTAAAAAATCCTTAAGCCTGAATGGAAAGGCCTCTAAGCAAAATTTAGAGAATTTTCCCGTCCTAGTACTACCTTGGTCTCCTAGATGTCATTATGAGGCGGAACGCTGACCACGTACCATTCAAAATGACATCTATACGAAAACAAGTGTAACTAAATTAGTATGGTTCAAATTCTTCCCTGTAGGGGGATAGCGCCTAAATCTCTGTAAAGGGAAAACATAGGCTTACAATAATATATATATATATAAAAGAATAAATACAACACTAATTTAAAAAATCATTAAGCGTTTAAAAAATAAATAATTAATTTTTAAAACCGTAGTGTCTGGTTTTAAGAGATCTAACTGTAGTGTATTTATTTAATGTATTACTATCCGAACATGTGGTAACAGTATTGTCGTAATTGAAAAAAGACTATCATAATCTTAGCTAAACGAATGACCATATATATATATATATATATATATATATATATATATCCATCCATAGTAATTCTGCCCAAAGGCAGGTCCTTCACTGCAATCATAGCATCTTCATGCTATGCTTGCAGCTTTACTAGGGAATTGTGTAGGTGTGATAGCTTCCCGTTGCTTTCCACACCGGTGAAGGATGATGGTGATGATGATAATGATAAGGATGATGATGATAAAGATGATGGCCATATGATTTCGGGGACCGTTTGGGCCTTAAAGTTTTCCTGACATTTGTCTTACAGGTGAGGAAAAACCTCGATAAAAACCTCACCCTGAAAAACTGCCCCGACCGGGGATGCTATGCTTTGCAGCTTTACTAGGGAATTATACATGCGGTAGTTCCCGTTGCTTCCCACATCGGTGAACGATGACGACGATGATGATGATGGCCCTAAGCTTCCTGACATTTATCTTACAGGTGAGAAAAAATCCCGAAAAAAACTCACCCAGGACCAGTCCCGACCGGGAATCGAACCCGCGCCCGTTGCGTGTCAAGGCACGCTACCTCGAGACTACCAGCGGTGGACATCGTATATATATATATATATATATATATATATATATATATGATATGAAAAGAAAAAAGAATGCTTGAGTCGGGATTTGAACTCGAGTCTCTAAAGTCTATACCTTTAGCGCTCTAACCAACTGAGCTACCCAAGAATTCCAAGACAAACATACAATTTTCTTATACATGTAGTATTCTCAATTCACACAAGAGGTAGCGGAAAGATCTTCCGACTACCATCTAGCGGCTAACCTAACAGTTAAGCAAATTATTAAAGAGATATTTACTTTATAGCAGTAACGCTTGTATATATAAATATTATAAATATATTTTTTGACATTTGGCAATGAAGGCAAATATAATATGAAAAGAAAAAAGAATACTTGAGTCGGGATTATATATATATATATATATATATATATGCATGAAGAGCTTAGGGCAATAAAATGACAAGCCACATATTGTTCTTTCTGAGATATAGGGGTTTTAATGTTTCAAGAAATATAAATACTATATATTTAAGTCATCATTGGCGCACTTACAAATTATTTTATGGATGTCTCAATACATTTATTTGCTATCATTGTAATAAATGACATTTCTTAACAGAATGTGACTTATTATGTTACTGTCCTAAGCCCTTCATACATATTATATTTCCATAAGTCTATTATGACAATCCGGCTGATTTCCATGAAGCTTCTCAGTAAGATAAATGTCTCCTGGAAGCGTTACGAGCGCTTCGCAGGACAAGGATGGTGGAAGGGCTGCTTCCTCTGAGCCTCCAAACATGCTCCTCTGGGTATCCACCCCCCAAGAGAGGGCTGCTTCTTCCGCTCTTCAAGCCCTACAAGTTTAGCTGTGCTATTCCTTGTCGCCCTGTTGACCGTTGAAGACTTGACAAAGATGTGGCCGCCCAATATGGATACAGACGCCATTCCTTCGTTGTGAGCTATACTTAGTTCCCCTCGCCTCTTACCCACCAGCAAGATTAACCTAAGTCAATCTTCCCCAGTAGAGTCGTCTGGTTCATCGGGTACTAAGCCCCCCCACCACGTCAAGGTGATAGCTCCTGGGGGATAGCAAGAGGAAGGCGTGATGTTGGAAGACCTAGAAGACGTTGGGCTGATGCAATATGAAGTCGGAACGGGCAATTGCCTAATCCCTGGAGTGATGATGATGATGATGATGATAAGTCTATTACATTTTTTCTTTATTACTTTCCTTGGATTAATTAAACCTATCTATTGTTTCACCATCATCATTATCAACAGTAATTTAACACTAGGTTTTGTCTAATGAAAAATTCAACCACGCGTTGGATTTGGAGTGACTATTCAGGGAATAATACAACATCAGAAGTTACTTTTTTTTTCCAAATGCCCCAGGTTGTCTTTCGACATTCCTGGTTTCTCTCCTGGCATGACATTCTTGTAACCCACTTCTGAGGTTGGGGCGCCTGGAAGGCGGGGTTACGTAGCCCCGATGGTATGATGGATGATGATGATAGTGGTGCGTCAGGAGAGTCCCTAATCCTAAGCTTAACCTAAGATGAATATGAATGATGATGATTGCGATAGCCATATGATTTCGGGGACCGTTTGGGCCTTAAAGTTTTCCAGACATTTGTCTTACAGGTGAGGAAAAACCCCGATAAAAACCTCACCCAGAAAAACTGTCCCGACCGGGGATCGAACCCGGGCCCGCTGCGTGAAAAGGCAGCACGCTATCCCGAGACCACAGCGGTGGACTCATTTTATTTACCTAATGTAAGGTTATGTATTCCGATCTCACTTCTGGGCGATTTCTAAACAGGTTGCATAGTTATAAATAGCATATCTTTACTGTTAAATCTCTTTGGGCTTGGGAAAAAAATCAATAACAGATGATTATATGAGAAATAACTATTAACAGTAATGCAAATTCATTATACAACATCTAATATTTTTAAGAGCAATATTACTAACTTTCTTTTTATCTGGTGATTTGTGAAGTTGTTTTCGGCATTTCTTGCTGTATCATATCCATCGTACATTGTTCAATCAAATCCTTGTCAAATAAGTTAACTTGCGGAGATATATCTCATTACGAATAGGAGGCACGTTTTTCAACAGGAAGTGGCACGATTATCATATTAAGTAATGCCACGAGTGATTTCCAATTTATCAATAAATTCACGACTCACGAAGTGAGTATTTTAAAATATGTATATATTTAATGTAAACGGCGATCTTTGAAAACAAATGAGAAAAGATTGGTACGCTTCATTTGCTTATTTTGTTCATCACTGTAACCAGACCATATTATTTGTTGCCAAAGGATCGCAATATTGTAAGAATGCACCCTAGTGGAGAAATTTATAACCAACATTACAGGTATTAATTGATTTCTGATATCCTATGATGTAAATATGTCAATTATATTTTTCTGCAACGTTATTTCCTGGGAAATAATTCGTTTAAGAAAGTGCAAACAGTGGTTTTTTTTTTGTGGTATAATCAATTGCTACAAATGTTTTTATATTATCTCCCGCAAGCACTATCAGCTGACATTCATGCACTATATATACAATCTGGTAACCCTATTTCTTCAAGAGTCAGTCACTGCAAAATAATGCTATGACCTATTCAGAATGTTAACAATGAAGAGCTTTCTTTAATATGATAAACTTCGGTTGATAAATTCAAGGCAAAACACGATTGTGATTGGTTGTAAATCAAAGTCATTGAAATGTGCCCCATTTGGGGCATGAATTAAATAATCAAGAGGAAGAGGCACTATTATCGGTCTATGAGTTAAATAGTCATTACAATATTATTATTGTAACGAATATTAACTTGAATTGCCTTCAAAATTTTACTCCTATTAATTCCATATTGACCACAAATGCATTGTGATCGTTGTATTTTAATGTAATATATGATCTACCTGGCTGAATGGAAAAGAAGTCTCGTATTGTTAAACAAACAAATATCTACTCATAAGTAATGCCACGAGTGATTTCCAAATTATCGATAAATTCACGACTTACGAAATCATTATTTAACTATATTATTTAAAAATATTTATGTATTTAATGTAAACGGCGATGTTTGAAAACAAATGAGAAACGATTGGTACGCTTCATTTGCTTATTTTGTTTGATCACTGCAACCAGATCATATTATTATTTATTATCAATTAAATAAAAATAAAACGTAGTTTTTTATTTAATTAATAAATATGGATTTTCATCAAGTAAACACCAACTCAATTGATTATTATTATTTATTGCCAAAAGATCGCAATGTTGTAAGAATGCGCCCTAGTGGAGACATTTATAACCAACATTATACGTATTAATTAATCTATGTCAATTACATTTTTCTGCGTCATTTCCTGGAAAATAACTCGTTTAAGAAAGTGAAAACAGTGGAAAATTTTTGGACCAAAGAGAGATGAACAGACAGGTGAATGGAGAAGACTACATAACAATGAACTACATGGTCTTTATAGGAAGCCAGATATAATAAGAACAGTTAAGTCTCGTAGACTGCGATGGGAGGACATGTTGCACGTATGGGGAATGGGAGACTTGCATGGAAGCTTCTTGTAGGAAAGCCAGAGGGAAAACGCCCAGTTGGTAGACCAAGAATGAGGTGGGAGAATAACATTAACTATGATTTGAGGGAAGTAGATTATACAGGGAATGATTGGAAAGCATTAGCTCAGGATAGGGATGTATGGAGAGCTTATATCCGTGCGGCCATCAACCTACGGGTTCGATAGTGCCAGTGAGTATGTAAGTAAGTGAAAACAGAGGTTTCTTTTTTTTGTGGTATAATAAATTGTTACAAATGTTTTTATATTATCTCTCGTATGCGCTACGTGTTGACATTCATGCACTATATATACAATCTGGTAGCAGTTTTTCTTGGTGAGTCAGTCACTGCAAAATAATGGTATGACCTATTCAGAATGTTAAAAAGGAGGTGCTTTCATTATTTTGATAAACTGAAGTTGGTAAAATCTAGGCGAAACACGACTGTGATTGGCTGTAAATAAACAAATCATTGTAAAATGATTGGTCATTGACTCCCATTTGGGGCATGAGTTAAATAGTTTTATAATAAATCTATGAAAACTTAAATGCCTCTGTTCGGTTTGACAAATGAAATGTAATGTAAGAAGCATTCTGTATTGTTGCTTTATGCTAGTCGCCTTTTATCCCGCAATCTTTATCCTCGTGTACATAACGCTATATGACACAACAGAAAAGACAATCAGGTTCTATAGGGTTGGGTGGATCTTACCGGCATAAATACGATGGTGTACCTATATATCGGTACTACGTAATTTGCGGATTTTCAAGCAAATAATATAACGTTAAACGAAAAACTGGTGTGCGGACGGGGGGCGTAGACCATCGTAAATTTTATCGTTGCCATTTTGGAAGAAGCAAGACTTGCAGAATTTTATTGGCCACATTAACTCTTTAAGTCTCTATGTACATATGATTTATGGGATATTTCATGGCACGAAACTTAAGCAATTCTTGAACTCTTTCTGGATTTTATTTCAATCGCCGGGCAAACCTATAGGGAACAGTAAAATATTTTATATTTTAAGAGTAATGTGTCAAATTGGGCATTACATTTATCAGAGAAAATTAAACTGTAGATATTGTTTCAAATTTCAGCCTCCACAGATCGGACAGGTTATATACCATTAATGGAATAATTAAATTAAGCATATGACAATATGCTATAAGCCAAAAGTCGAATATACTAATCGTCTGAGGTCAGAATTTCACTTCGATAAAGGTTTTATTTTGCTAGGTTCTAAGAAATATACCACATGTTCGGATAGTAATACGATAAATAAATACACTTTAGTTAGATCTATTTTTTTTTTTCGTTTACACTGTTTTCTCGTATAATTTATCATATTTATACTATTACAGGGGCACGCCGTAGCGTAGTGGTTAAGGCACTGAGCTACAAGCCGAAGGGTCGAGGGTTGAAGTCCCGTGGGTCAGGAATTTTAAACTGGCCCAAACCCTCTGGCGGCACTATGGCCCTGGGGTCGACTCAGCCTCTAACGGAAATGAGTACCAGACGCTTGTTCTGGGGGTAAAGGCGGCAGTCACGCAGGGCTAACAACCCGGCTGACATAAAGTGCCGATTGTCTAGAAAAGTAGGAGCCTTAACCTCCTACTACCCCAAGGGCCTCCGGGCTTGTCGTGGGATCACTTTACTTTTTTTTATATTATTACATTTTTATTATAATTATTATTATTATTATTATTATTATTATTATTATTATTATTATTATTATTATTAGCATCATTATTATATTATTATTATTATTATTATCGTAAGTATTATTATTGTTATTATCGTATAAAATGTTGTTTGTACATGAAATTTACATTGCTACATTTAATCTATCTTTAACTGTTTATAATGAGTATAGTGTAATGTATATTAGTCAAATATTTATTTGTATTTGTACTGGTTGAGTGGAAGAGAAGGCCTTATGGCCTTAACACTGCCAGAATAAATGAAACATTATTATTATTATTATTATTATTATTATTATTATTATCATCATCATCCTTCTTGTTTTACCTTTATGTTAACTTTCTGTTATTCTCACATATAGACACAAGGACAGGACACACACCCAGACCCAAGGTGGAGATTAAAAATCCCCTACCCCGCCGGGAATTGAACCCGGGTCGCCGGAGTGGAAGGTAGGGACTCTACCGACTACGCCACGGCGACGGAACTATTAAAACCAGACATTGCGGTTTTAAAAATAATTTATTTTTTTAACGCTTAATGATTTTTTAAAATTAGTGTTGTTGTATTTATTCTTATATTATGTAAGTATAAATTTTGGATGAATCGTATTTTGTCTTTGCATGACTACATAATAAATTTATCATAATTAATATTATTGTTGTTATTATTTATAATTTATTATTAATATTGCACCCATATGAGTCTCTGGGTAAAGTCATTGCATTTTAATGGGCCGGACGTGGGTTCGATCCCCGATCGAGTCTAGTTTCCTGGGTTATTTTTTTCACTCACCAGTAAACCAAATGTCAAATGGTCCGCGTATATCATCTGGCCATCTCAATCACCCCCTTGTTTATACGTATGAATGTAAGAATGAATGTTACGTCAGGACACAATTTTTCATTTTTTCTCGGAGGTTGCCTTAGCATTGAACTGATCATTTCAAGGAGGCACTCAATTCTTCTATGGTCAAAAACGTATGTGTATCATCCAGAGTATCAAATCTTCTCCCAATAGGTCATGTCCATGTAGGCCCTGAATGTGCGTACAGGGGGGTTAATTATATTCTTTTTTTACTTAAGAATGATTCTTGCATTCTTGGTAAAAATACCTATATTTTCTGTTCATTTATGACTTCCTAAGGCATGTAAAAGTACCTATAAAGGGACAGGTTAAACGAAGCTAAATGTATTATTATTATTGTTATTATTATTATTATTATTATTATTATTATTATTATTATTATAAAGCCAGGAAAAATAAGTTAAAAATATATAATTCAATAGTGATAAATACTGTCACATATAAACTGAAGCATGGAAATTCAACAAAAACGTGGAATAAAAACTTATGTTGATGGAAACTAATTTCTTGAGGTGAGCAGCAAGATGTTAAACATTGGAAAAATAAGAAATAAATTCATAAGAGAAAAAATTATATTTAATATTCAATAATCAATTATATAAGATACAAGCAACTAAATTGGTATGTGCATGTATGACGGATGTAAGAACAAAGGTTACAAAACACATTGGAATTGTTTCCATCTGGAAGAAGAAAGAAAGGGAGGCCTCAAAACTCGTGGATGCAAGAAATAAACCTAGAATGTGAACAAGAGGACTGGAGGACATGGAGTGAATGGATAGGGGCGAGTGGAGAAAGAAAATAAAACAATTTATGAACACGATTATGTGTAAACATTAAAAATCTGTATGTAAATAAATAAATTATTACGGTAAACTCTTACTTTAAGAGAGGAAAGGAGATTACAATTATTTGAGAATAAAGTACTTAGGAAAATTTTTGGACCAAAGAGAGATGAACAGACAGGTGAATGGAGAAGACTACTTAACAATGAGCTATATGAAGTCCTACTACTACTTATAGGAAGCCAGATATAATAAGAACAGTTAAGTTTCGTAGACTGCTATGGGCAGGACATGTTGCACATATGGGGAATGAAAGACTTGCATGGAAGCTGCTTGTAGGAAAGTCAGAGGGAAAACGCCCAGTTGGTAGACCAAGAATGAGGTGGGAGAATAACATGAACTATGATTTGAGGGAAGTAGATTATGCAGGGAATGATTGGAAAGCATTAGCTCAGGATAGGGATGTATGGAGAGCTTATGTCCGCGCGGCCATGAACTTATGGATTCGATAGTGCCAGTGAGTAAGTAAGTAAGTAAGTAAACAATAATCGATTATAAGTGATGTGGTCACACTTTTAATGTGAGAGTAAATGGAAATTACATTAATATTACTTAATGGATGATGTCAATTCTGAAATTAATTACATGACTATAATAAAGTACACTGAAATTTACAGGTATAAGTACCGCAACATATGTCGATCTACCCACACGAATTACCGCAGAGTTTGGAAATGGATGTAATGATAGCATCTCTGCTAGATGAGAAATGAGAGCCGAGGGCCGAATGAATTTCTGTCATAGCCTTAACAATTTTTTTGAAACCTGTAATGATGACCAGGAACTGATACGTTATGTGCGGAGAATGAACGATACACATGCAAGTGGGGGCGAGTATTTAATCAACATGTTGGCGTTGATGCTGCGATAAACTGACGTTGACAAGCGATCTGTGTAAAATTTTTATCAAGTATCCCAACTATTATAAGCCAAAGTCGATATAAAGCCAGCTGCAACTGCCTATTCAAAGTTATTAAATGTTCTGTAAAATTATATAAAGCTTTTAAATTATAAATTACGTTACCTTATTCTCCACTGTTCACCGCTATGGTCTCGAGGTAGCGTGCTGCCTTGTCACCGCAGCGGGCCCAGGTTCGATCCCCGGTCGGGGGCAGTTTTTCTGGATGAGGTTTTTTCGGGGTTTTTCCTCACCTGTAAGACAAATGTCAGGAAACTTTAAGGCCTAAACGGTCCCCGAAATCATATGGCCATCATCGTCATCATCATCCTTATCATTATCATCATCATCCTTCACCGGTGTGGAAAGCAACGGGAAGCAACCACACCTACAATTCCCTAGTAAAGCTGCAAGCATAGCATGGAAATGCTATGATTGAAGTGAAGGGACCTGCCTTCGGGCAGAATTACTATGGATGGATAGATTCTTCACTAGTAACGGTATAATTTTTAAAGAGGCCTTTCGAAAGCAATGTTTCATCTTCTGTTTTTTCTCTATTCCCACCAGATTGTCTTTTAGGGTATTTCTGGCTTCCTCCCCTGGCATTGACTGAATTGTCACCCATTTCTTAGATTGGGGCACCTGGAACGGGGAATTACGTTACCCCGATGATATGATGGGTGATAAAATGATAATGAAGCACCAGGAAAGTTCTTAACCTAAACTTAACCTAAATCTCAGACTATGGGAAAACACAGGAATAATTCCCTTTAAGCAAAAATTACGATGGTTTGATCGGGAATCGAACCCGGAATCTCATGAACTGTAGTGAGAAACGCTGACCACTAGCCCATGAGACTGGTCTATCTTCTGTTTATTGACTCATCACAGTCCTCGTATCATGTCCTCATTTCGGAAGTCGATTTCCAAATATGCCTCCAACCATCTCTACCTACTCATGCTTTTCCTTCTTTTTAGTTCTGCCCAGTTGAATCCTCTTTCTTGTAAACTGTCTTTTTTTCACTTGGTAAATCCATTTTTCTCGTGGTCTACCTGGTGGTCGTTTCCTTGTATCTACATATTTGACAGTTTTTGTGGTAGTCTTTCCTTTTCCATTCTTTTTAAGTGACCAATTTATTTTAGTCTATTTTTTTCTACATCTGCTGTTATCGTTTCTACATTTAATGTCTCCCTGATTTTGTCGTTTCTTATTCTACCTCTCCTTGTTTTATGTACCATTCCACGTAAGAATTTTATTTTTGTAGCATGGATTCTGCTTATCCGAGGCCTATTTGTTTTTTTGAAAGCATTTCATCATCCACCATCGACTTGCTAGGCCTGACGTGGCTTCACTGAAGCCCCTTCAGCTCGCTCGTTTCAAGTTTCTTTATTCTTCTTCTTCTTCTTCCTTCCAAGTATTAGGCCGAGGCCTGTTACGATCCTATAGAAAATTTTCCCTTATGGGAAATTCTCGTATAAGACTTGAAAGCATAATAGTAGTCCCTTCGATTGGTTGCTGGCCAAAGGAAGGCAAGACCAGTGATGGGGCTGCCATCTTATAGCCTCTGGTCAGGCTTTTCTGGAGAAGAAAAGAAAATAAAGGAAAGAAGAAATGGAAGAAAGGAAGGACTCCCTAGCCCTCGGATGCCCTAATAGCGTCGGGGTCGAAAAAACAAGAGTTAACCAAGAGAGGTTAGATAGTAAAGTTAAAAGAGTGCAAAACACAAGTAAGTGGAAGAAATGTTTTGCACAGCTTGGGCACCTTGTAGGTTGAGATTCGAGCGTCAGCAGCGGAAGAGAGAGGTTCTCCTGGCAGCAGCGGGTGGGAGTCTACAGTGGCGCATCCCGCAGCAGCGTTGCCTCGCAGCATAGTCGTCTCATCGGCTACCGGGCTGGAGAAACGACTCCCGCTTCTAAAAAACTGCCTGCGCATGCGCGGCTGAGCAAAACAAGTCCCGACAGCTTCCTTTTCAGGTCGAGCGTTCTATCCCACTACTTCACCACGGTTAGTACCCAATCCTAAAAAGGCACTAGGCCTTTCCCGTCCGGCCTCAGGCTCGGCCCAAGATACCAGGGTCTTTGACAGGGCCAATTCTCCTACCGGTCATCCACAAAATTCCTGTAAACAAATTCCAAAGAACACTCCAACATGGTTAGGAATGGTAAATCTACAGGCAAGTCTTCAAAGACGCCCCCAATCGCGACTCGTACGCGCAATAATATGAAAAATGAGAAATCCTCGAATCCTAAAACGGCAGCAACGGCTGTCGAAGCAACTGAACAAGTCTCTCCGACAACTAAATCGCCAGCAGCAACTGTTCGAAAAAAAATGGTTCAAAATTGACTGTCGCTCTACCTCCGGTGGCCTCCCCGCAAAATAGCGAGGGGCCCACCGGAGGTCCAGGGACACCGAACCAGCGCGAAAGCGTAACTAAACCTCCTTCCCTGCTCATCGTAGAGAAATTTTCTACTGAACTGGCAGCTGTGAATAGAGTATTCAACAAACACCACCCTCTTACATTAACTTGTGAGGTTACCAGGGTGGGTAATAGGGGTCCGGCTAACTTCACTGTCAGCCCATAATAATACGTACAGCTCCTGCAGCGGCGTCAGATACCTTACAGCGAAGGTTATCTAAAAAAATCACATAGCTACAAAAAAATTGTGATCAAAGGCATAGCCTCCCACGTGGATCCATCACTGATCCAAGAAGACCTTGCAAGTCTCGGGTTCACGGGCCCTGAAGGTAGTCAATATGACATCCGGAAGGACCAAAGGCCCGCTGCCAATGTTTATGGCAGTCTTGGTGGATGACTCCACACCTGCGAGGTCCTGAAAATAAGAAGACTCTATTATTACAAAGTTAAAATAGAGCTCTATCGACGTGCAGCTCAAACTGCAACCCAACGGTCTGAAACAGTTCCAGTTGAGCCATCTGCTCCTGCTGTTTGAAAGACAAAACAGCTCCAGCTAGAGTCGAGCCAGCCGCTCCTCGACCCTGAGAGCAAAAAATCACGTAAAAGGAAAAATAGAAACTCTAGGAAAACTGGAGTTGCCACCAGCAATGAACCTGAATTCAACGACCAGGAACAAAACCCGGTTCCCTCTCAGCCAGAGGAGGAAATCGTAGACGATCAGCAAAATGTTATATACATTACTGATCAAGAAACCCAAACTGAAATATTGCCTCCACAGAGAGCAGATAAAAAGTGTCAGGCATCAATAACCCCAGCGAGGAAGGATAAATTGATAGGCACTCCATCAGAATGCCTATGCTGGGACAACTGCCCAACATATCCGCATGACTCAAATCTCATGCACAAATTTGGCGATATTGTTAGCCAACTTCTTGAACAACTTCAACAGGAACAGAGATCAGGTTCCTTCAACCTTACCCTGACCATGGGCTGGGGCGAAGGTGAAATTGACAGTTGGGATATAAATATAAACCTACTGGAAACCAAAAGCCGAAGACAACAGGAGGACTTCAACTTTCCTCCGAAAAGTCCGACACACAGTCATGTAGTGGATTTCTATCCCTCCATGGAAGAAGTGATCTTTAGAAATCGTCCACCCAGGCAGACAATACCTGAATGGCCTGCCGTAGGCAAACACAGCAAAAGATCGCATAGACACAAATAATGTCCTGACATATACTCCTGAATATCGACATACCAGGTGATTTTGACGGCTATTCGCCTATAAGAACCGTCCTAATTAACTATAAACAGGTGAAAAACCAGCTAATCACCTCTAAAAAGCTGGAAGGCCCGACCGATTTGGCCATATTTCGATCATCCTCACTAACTTCAAACCTACTCTGCTAAGGTTTCGGTGGTTTCCTTAGCGCTAAGATAAATATCGGAGTAGGCCCCTTGATTCCACCAGTAAATATAAATCCTATAACTTTTCTAAATTCAAAATTAATGGGCTATTTAACGAAATTATATCTCTAACTTTAAAAATTACACATCTATGGCACGTGGCGCAACGGATGACCGATGGGCATCATCCTGTGTCATAGAATATCATTAGAAAATATAATAAATACAATTATCATTTCTTTTTCAGATAACCACTCTGCTAAAGGTTTATGGTGGTTTCCTTAGCGTGAAGGCGAATGCCGGAGTGGTCCCCTAGCTCCCACCAGTAAATTTCATTCCCAATTTTTTCACTGAGCCGGGTAAAGAGGATGAGAAAGATTTCATTTCGACTTGGCGCTGGTTTTTTCGGACTTCTATATTCCATCATAGGGTGCACAACTTCTCTGGATCGACTTTGGGCTGCTAATGTACAACTCGCGAGAAACCGCGAAAATAGGCGTGGCAATATCACACAGCCTCCGGATTGGCTCAGAGACACGACTGCGTTTTAGGCACTTTAAATAATCAAACTCAATTGAAAACACGTCAAATGCATTCATGGACCACATAATATATCACAGAATCGAAATAACATCAATATATATTTCGAATCGTCCAAAATAAACACATTTTCAAAAAGGGGCGTGGCATCCCCAGACAGCCACGCGAATGGCTAATACAAATTCGTGACAATAATATATTTTAAATTAAATTAACTAATAATATCTCGGTATTAGATTTAAACAAGCATTAAGAACACCATGGATATCACTCGAACATGATATCGTAATAAATTAATACAAAAAATCAAGCTTCAAAAATCACCAGCCTCTGATTGGCTGAACGGCCACAAGCGCCATATTCAAGAATTACGAATTCATATACTAGTCGGAGCACATCGTCGCTACCATGCAGGTTAGAATGATGGTTTTCGTTTTAATTTATTATCATATCGGTACTTATTCATTTTCTAATTTACACCGGGGCTAATGCTTAAGCAGGAACCCGGGGCTCTCCTTTCTAGGACATCCTGGAGAGTCAAAAGGAATTGCTCACCGCTTGTCATTAATTTGGCTAGCCGCAGGGCCTTTCCACCAAGACTACATTCAGACCCTGGGCACCTTGTGGTCGCCATCCACATATCCCCTAGATGAGGACCCCTAACTACTCTTAATACTGATTTTGTAAAAAGGGCTTTGGTCACCGAGTATGTTCTTGTTCAAAAGGTGTTTGTTTGTGCTTTCCTTTATGATTTTAATCTTTTCTAGAATGTTGATTTTCCATGTATTGTTTTTTGTGTCTAAGATCGATAATATCTTATCTTTTGTATTGAATATAATAGAAAATAACATAATAGAAGAAACGGACATATATAAAAATAAAGGAGTGTGTATAAATTGAAATGCAATAACTGTGACAAAT
The DNA here is from genome assembly GCA_030220185.1 of Diploptera punctata. Taxonomy (NCBI): domain Eukaryota; kingdom Metazoa; phylum Arthropoda; class Insecta; order Blattodea; family Blaberidae; genus Diploptera; species Diploptera punctata. Next base: position 64,993 of record JASPKZ010000765.1, read on the forward strand.
TCTATATTGGCAAGAACTATAAGAAATTTTATCCCAATAATTTAATGATCATTTTAGAGATTATGCAAAATACGAGAGCAAATTTAGCTTTTCTTAACATGGTAGTAAAGAGGGTTTCTGCTATGTTTAGAAAATAATATATAGAATAAATGGGCATATATAAACATAAAGGAGCTTATAAATTAAAATGCAATAACTGTGACAATTCTATATTAGCAGAACAACACGAAATTTTACCATAATATTTAACATTTCAGAGATTATGTAAATAATGAGGGCAAAATTAGTTTTTTTAAATACATAACAGAAGCAAGTCACCAATTTAATACAACTCATAAGATACTATCGATCTTACACAGAGAAAACAATACATTGAAAATCAACATTCTAGAAGAGATCCAAATAATAAAGGAAACCACAAACAAACGCCGTTTGAATGAGAACATACCCAGTGACCAAAACCTTCTTTACAAAATAATATTAACAATAGTCAATAAGTATAATATTTACATTGCTTTCGGAAGACCTCCTAAAAAATTTACAGTTAAATAGTTGAGGAAGAAAGAATAAGGTAGTAATATATAATTTAAAAGCTTTACATAGTGAAAAACCTCAAGCGAGATTCAAAATGTGTTTAGAAAATAATGATTTAGTAATATTAGCCTGCACAGAGTCAGAAAGAAAAGTACTATTCAGTATTAATGGAACAAATAGAGAAAATACGAAGTAATGAAGAATTAATACTAATGGGAGATTTAAATGGGAAAGTGGGTAGAAGAAACAATGATGAAGCAGTAGGAAAATATGGGGAACAAGAAGTCAACGATAATGGAAATAGAATCATAGAGATGTGCAAACAACATAAATTAAAGATAGTAAACACATTTTTCGACCATAAGGATATTCATAAATTTACTTGGGAACGACCTAGTCTCAATCAGAAATCAATAATAGACTACATAATTGTAAAGCAAAATACTTCCTTATTTATTAAGGACTCAAGGGTTAAAAGAGGAGCAAATTGTGGTTCTGACCACTATCTACTCACAGCACAGATCATCCCCAAATTCCCTACAGGGAAAAAAGTGCATGATGAAGCAAGGGAATCAACAATGCAACCGAAGCAGGAAGAAAAATTTAAACTGTATTTATTTAATCAGGATAGTATCAAAAACTTATATAAGAAAGACTGAGGATTAAAATTGAGAATTTGGATTACAAGGAAGACATAGAAGAAGAATATAATCAATTAAAGGAAATAATACATTCGGCAGCAAAAGAAGCATTAGGCACAATAAATAAAAAACAAAATACCCAAGATTGGTGGAATGATGATATTGAAGAATTAACCAAAAAGAAGAAAAAATGCTACTTAGAATGGTTGGCAAATAAAACAACAGAAAATTGGATAGAATACAAGAGAACAAACGCCAAAGTTAAAAGGAAAGTGATAGAAGAAAAAAACAAATTATGGAAAAGCAAATGCCAAGAAATAGAAAGTTATATAGGAGGATCACAATCATCAGAAGTATGGAGATTTCTAAAAACACTGAAAACCAACCAAGGACCCAGCAAGATAAATTTGTTAGCAAAATCAGACGCAGAAAAACATTACAAAGCTTTACTGTCAGAAACTAGAAATGAGTTTATGGAAACAACAGAAAATCCATCCATAGAAATGAACACCCTGGAATTTGATACAAGATATAGAATTAGAAATTCAAACCCTAAAGAATAAAAAGGCACCAGGGCCGGGAAACATACCAAATGAGTTAATTAAATATGGCCCAAAAAATTTAATAGGTAGATTGAGGGACTTGTATAATAAGTGCATTGCAATACAGAAGATTCCTGATGAATGGAAAATAAGCTACATAGTACCAATATACAAGAAGGGCGATAGAAGAGACGCAAAAAACTACAGAGGACTAAGTATAAATAACACATTATATAGAATATTTACGAAGTTTATAAAAACAAAGTTACAAAAAGATGTTAAAGACAAATTAGGAGAAGATCAAAATGGATTCAGACCAGAAGGTCATGTGTTGACAATATATTTGCAATACAACAGTTAATTGAAAAACGGACTGCAGTTGGAGAAGAAACCCATTTGACAATGATAGATTTAGAGAAAGCTTATGACTCAATTCCGAGGAACAAATTATGGGAAGTATTGGAGAAATACAATATTGACAGAAACCTAATAGAAATTATTAAACAAACCTATAAAGATAACTCCTCTTATGTTAAAATGGGAAATATAATGTCTAATCCTATAAACACCTCAAAGGGATTGAAACAAGGGTGCAGTCTATCACCAATTTTATTTAATATTTATGTAGAATTTATATTAACGAAATGGAAACAAAGCTGCAAAGGTATGGGGATCCCAATAGGCAATAGATTTTTGCTGACATTACAATTTGCCGATGATCAACTGGTTTTAGCGCAAGACAATTTGATATGGAATTCATGATAAAAAGGTTGAAAAGCACATATGAATCATGGGGTCTCACAGTAAATTTACAAAAAACAGAATATCTGGCAATAAATAGCAATGAAAGAGAAAACTTAGTATTGGAAGATGGAATCCAAATAAAGCAAGTGAAACAAACTAAATATTTGGGAATGATTATGGATAACATCGAGGTATAGGCAAAGAGAACATAAACATAGAATTGAATTGAGTAGCAAAATAATATCATCATTAAATTCCATATGGTGGGATAAGCATATTTGGAAAGACCACAAAAAAATATATTGGTAAAACATTGGTGGAATCTGTTGCAATGTACGGAAGTGAGGTATGGACAATCAATAAGTACTACAAAGAATAGACTAATAGCTCTAGAAATGGATTATTTACGAAGAAGTGCCAGAAGTCTAAATTAGAACGTGTCACAAATAAGGAAATTAGAAACAAAATGGAAGCAGAAGAAAGCATAATTGAAAGAATTGAGGAAAAGGAATTAAAGTGGTTAGGACATGTTTTAAGAATGGAAGATGAGCGATGGCCGAAGCAACTATATGAATGGCATCCTAACAGAAAGAAGAAAAGAGGAAGACCAAGGTTAACATGGAAGGAAAACATGAAGACAGTAATGCAAGCTAGAGGGCTAAGCATCGAAGATGCCCAAGACCGTAGGCTTTGGAGGTTTGGCACGGGAAGACGGCAGCAGCTGTAAAAACCCGAAGATAGATAGATAGATATGATATAAAACATAATACATGAAACGCAAACATTTCTTCTTCTTTACTAGTAGTTTCTTTACAATACAGTAGTTTTCCAACAATCCATTGTAAATTTTACTCTGCATAAATTCCTATTCTCTGCATCACCCTCTGTGAATTGACTCGAAACCATACTCCTATGCACTCCTTGAACCCACCGTTGTTTTGGTCTCACTTTCTTCCGTTTGCCTCCGCTTCAAAGATATCCTGTCATCTGACAACCTCTTTACGTTGCCAAACCTTTTCAATATTCTTTGTTCAAAAACTGTAGTGCATGTTGAACATCCATTATTTCTCTAATTTTAGTATTTATAATTTTGTCTCTTCCTGAATTTCTTGAAGCCCTCTCCAAAATTCCATCTCTGTCACCAACAGTTAATGTACTTGCTCTCTGCTTAATGCCCACGTTTCCGGACCATACAACAGTATACTCCCAACCAATGAAAATTCCAATTTTTATTTTCGCTACAAGGAGCTGCATGATCTTTATATATAACCATATATACCAAGCTTATTAAGTCGTCGACTGCGATAGACAGGACATATGGCAGGAATGGAGAATGAAGATTGGGCATAAAAATTATTCTAGGAAAAGCAGTAGGAAAACGCCCAGCAGATAAGCCAATACGAGGTGGGAGAATATCATTAGACAATATTTGGTGCTGAGGGATGGACTTTGGTAAAGGGACAAAAAACTAAGATGGAATAAGACGCAGTGCCAGGGTGTCCAGGTTGGAAAGAAGAAGAAATGAAGAAGTGGGGCAGATGATGGATATGGAGGAGACAGTGGTGGAAAGGATCGAAAGACGAGCTCTTCAGTGGTATGGCCATGTCAGGAGAATGGAGGATGATAGGTGGCCCAAAACTCTTTTGGAATTGTCACCTTCTGGTAGAAGGAAACGGGGCAGGCCAAGAACAACTTGGAGAGGAGAGATTCATAGACTGATGAACGACCGAGGTCTGGAGGAGGATGAATGGCGTGATCGGCAAGAATGGCGAATGGGAATACAGGGTAACCGCTGAAAAGTGGAGAGGCCCTCAAAAGTAAAAGTAAAAAGTAAGCAATATTTGAGGAAGGTGAATTGTATAGGGATGATTGTAAAACATTAGCTCACGATAGGGATGTACGGAGGGCTTATGTCAGGGTAGCCATGAACCTCCGACCTTGATAGTTAATTAGTTAGTAGAAGGATAGAAGTTCGTCATCGGTTGTCCAGGGTTTAGGTTTCTTGCTCTGGTCTCGAGGATGGCGGATTCAAACTGTGTATCCGCATTATTTAACCTCCTGTGTGGGACTGGGATAAAATGATAGTCCTGCCGTAGCAAATTCATAATACAATATTCAACATGGCCATAACATTCTGGTTTATAAAACAGATAACGTTTTGTTCAAATCTGGAGCGAATAGATTCAAATAATCTTACATCACCATATTCAACACAAAATATAAGCAACATATATGTTATTGGAGATATAGGCCCCAGAATTGTCATTTTCGACATTTCTGGTGTTCTCTCCTGGCATGGTGTACTTGTAACCCACTTCTGAGGTTGGGGCGCCTGGAAGGCGGGGTTACGCTGCTCCGATTATATGAGAGTTAATGATGGTAATTATGCATCAGGAGACGCCTTAAACTAAACTCAAGCTAATCAGGCGAATATGATACTGATGATAATGATCGCCAGATGATGTTCGGGGACCGTTTGGGCCTTAGAGTGTCCTAACATTTATCTTGCAGGTGAGGAAAAAACCCGAAAAAAACCTCACCCAGGAAACCTGTTCCGACCGGGGATGGAACCCGGGCCCGCTGCGAGAAAGGGCCGCATGGTACCTCGAGACCACAACTGTGGACGTACTGGATAAATATAAAATTGTTAAAAACATATAATGTGAATAAATATCCATCCATAGTAATTCTGCCCGAAGGCAGATCTTTCACTGCAATCATAGATGTGGTAGCTTCCCGTTGCTTTCCACACCAGTTGAGGATGATGATGATGATGATAAGGGCAATGATGATAGCCGGATGATTTTCGGGGACCGTTGGCCCTAAGCTTCCTGACATTTATCTTACAGGTGAGGAAAAACCCCGAGAAAACCTCACTCAGGAGCCTGTCCCGACCGGGAATCGAACCCGGGCCAGCTGCGTTATAAGGCAGCACGCTACTTCGAGACCATAGCGGTGGACTGAAGAAATATAAGTCTAAATATTTTCACATGTTTTTAAAACATTACGATAAATAGGGATTTTAAAATATACTTTACTCTTTCTATTCTTTTACGGCCTGTGTGTCTGAAATTATAATATACATTGTCGATAGTCAGTTGCTTCAAAAACATACAATACATCCAAGCATTGATTGCTGGTAGTCGAACTGCGATTTCATTTTATCTGAAATTAACCTCCGATTTCTAGAACTGTTTATATATATTTTTATTATTATTCTTCCCTAAGGTATCGATGTGAAGATTTGGAAACTGCGAACTCAAGACTTAAAGCCAAGCTTTTTCATTCTTTCCGTACTCATGGCAGCCATATTTCATGCATGGCGTCACTTTTATTGGATAAAAAACCGTTCATCGTTGACGTGTATATGGAGAGAAAAAAGGTGGAGACCTCTATAAAAAACAAGACAGGGCAAAGCAGACGAAACTATGCTTCTTCTAGAAGCGGCGTCTCCAGCATTTCCGCTGTTTTCATCGTTAGATTTTATTTCCTGTTGACCATTAGTTTGAACGATATATATTAAACCACTAGAGATAACAAGAGGGCAGTTTCCTTTATATTATAGCGAATAAAATACATCAAAGCGGCTTAAATAACAACGTAACAGTGCCCTCTAGAGAGTGAACAATGAACTCAAGTCAATAAAAAATTCAAATTACTGCAAGTGTCTGATTTAAAAAGACCATTTTGATAGTTTAAGTTGAAACATGTATTAATACATTTCGGTATTTCAATTATTTATACAACTATTTAAATATTAAAATACTAAAATTCAATAGTTATAATTTTCCAGCGAGTTTTGCTAATACATTGGTCTCTTATACGAGTGGTTACATCTTGGGATGATTTTTAAGGGCATAACAATCACGAGGAAAGTAAATCATGATTCTAGGTTATAGATAAACGATACGTAAAAGAATTTCAAAGCCTAAATTAAGAGGTCACTGATGAAGTTGTTACCTTTCACGATCATATTTTAATTATAACGTTAATAAGCAAAGTTGTTAAAGCCTCGTTAAATAAATATACTAGTTAACTCTTCCAAATAAAATACTTCAATTCTTTCAGTGAAGGCCGTACATTTTCTTGAAATTTACGTCAGCGTTTCGTCTTCAATTGCAGCAAGCATCTTCATGATACTATATGTGTGAACTATATGTTTACTATTCTCTAAATGTTATCAATTTATGAGGATATGCACAGAAAATGTGTTCAGTTTGTTTTAAAAAGTTTCAAATTAGTAGGGCCTACTGCTAATATTCAAAATAGCAATAATTAATTAATAGAATCTATGTATTTTCTCTTTTTTAAAACATTTTTATCTCTCTTCATATCATTAATGCAATGCTGTAGATTTCTTTATAGAACTGAAGATGTTTAGTGTTAGAGAAAGTTGATGAAATCCTGTAAAACCTAAAATTCAATATGATTATTAAAAATATATAAAATATTCGCGACATTTTGAAATAGTACCAGAAAAATTCAATGGAGTATTTATTTCTATAAAAGCGTTTCTACTTTGTACAGAATGTAATGCACCCGGACATTATACAGCTTTTAAGAAGAAATGTGTTATATGCGAAAATTTCACATATAATATGAAAATATGATCACCTCAGGAAAATTTTTGGACCAAAGAGAACAGATATCGAATGGAGAAGACTGCATAATAATGAGCTACATAATCTTTGTAGGAATCCAGATATAATAAGAACAGTTGAATCTCGTAGAATGCGATGGTTAGGATATGTGGCACGCATGATGAATGAAAGGGAGGCACGAGAGCTTCTCATAGGAAAACCAGACGGAAAATGCCCAGTTGGTAGACCACGAATGAGATGACACAATAACATTAACCATAATTTGAGGGAAGTAGATTATATGGGGGATGATGGGAAAATATTATTTGAGCATAAAGATGTATGGATACCTTATGGGTTCGATTGTGCCAGTGAATTAGTTATTATATGATCATAGGGCGTTAGCGTGTTATAATAATTTAAGATATTCGAGCGCGCATAGAAAACATTTAATATCTTAGGTAAAGAACGAAAATTAAAAGAGGTAAAAATTATTTGAATTATGGCCAATCTAAGGAAGAAGGAAGGAACAAAATATTATTGAATGAAATTTCTATTGAAATTAAAACAAAGTCAATCCAAATACACAAATTCGTGAAATAATGATGAATATATCGATAAGGAAGGAAACTACAGAAACACAATGATATATACACATAGAATAACTGTAGATTTCTTGACTCCCTGAAAAACAAAACGGATCATACATTTCTCACCGATAAGATGAACATGGTGAAAGAAAAGAGTGGAACATCGAATTCTGTTGGGGGAAGGCTCACGTCTGAATCCAGGGGAATGGAATAGCAAATGAGCTGACGAAAGAAGCAGCAAACAGAAGACACATCGGAAATCTTTGATAGATTACCCAAAATTTTATAAAAGCAAACAAAGTGAGCATAATACATCTAAGCCTGACAAAATGAACGGAATCAAAAAAACCGAGAGACAGATTACCAAATTTACATTTCGCAAATGTTTATCAAAGACTAGAATTATAATTAATGCTAATTCAGAAATTTCACATTTTTCTTACTGGTCATGGCAATACTAAATTGTATATATAGATAAAAAATCAAAGAAAAAATCAACATGTGTGTATAATTGTTGTGATCAAACTACAGATAAATTATTTATGTACTATTATAAGAATCAGCGACGCTTTAGTTCGTAGTTACTTGGAAACACAAAACCTATACTTTATATTCTAACAAAACATAAAACACGCTATCGATACATAAGATATATGTTCAACAAAACATAAAATACACTTCAATGATGAAATCGTATAAATACATAAACTTCCCTTGACTTTTCTGAAGTATATTAATAGTGCACCTTGAACTGCTTTTAAAATTGTTCCTGATGAACCGTAAAAATTGCCTTCTCCGCTCATTTTTACTTTAAATTCACATATCAAACTAGCACCAAAAATTGCAGAGTATAACAACAATGTTTCTTGGTTGACCGTGTTTTTTATTCTCCACAGCCCACATTGATCTTTCTCTAAACATATCGTTTGCGCAATAAATAAATTTAATTAAATATACTAAATATACATAACATACCATCCATAGTAATTCTGCCCGAAGGCAGGTCCTTCACCGCAATCGTAGCATTTTCATGCTTTGCTTGCAGCTTTACTAGGGAATTGTAGGTGTGGTAGCTTCCCGTTGGATGATGATAATGAGGATGATAATGGCCATATGATTTCGGGGACCGTTTGAGCCTTAAAGTTTCCCTGACATTTGTTTTACAGGTGAGGAAAAACCCAGATAAAAACCTCATCCAGAAAAAGTGCCCCGACCGGGGATCGAACCCGGGCCAGCTGCGTGACAAGGCAGCACGCTATCTCGAGACCACAGCGGTGGGCACATAACGTACGAGGCTACTAAATATACATACTATATGAGGCGGATCCGTTGCGCAAACGGTTAGACGCTCGCCTCTATCGCTGGGGTCCCGAGATCGGGCCTCGGTCGCTCAAGTGGGTTTCAGTGGTGGGACGAAACGGAGGCCTGGAAGATTTTTCTCCGGTTTCCTCCCGTTTTTCCCCTGCCACAATTTCATTCCACCATTTCTCCATACTCTTCCATCTCGTTTCATTTCATTAATCTGCCCCTGTGATGGTGCGTCAGGCGTAGTCGGTCGGCATCCCTGTCAATCACAGACTTCTATATATAGGTGCTCAACTCATATCCTTCGACCCGACCCTGAGTTGAACACGAGTTGTGAGAATAGGTATTTATTTATACATCGTACACTAAAATGCTGTGAACGTACAGATTAAATATTATACACAAAACATTTATAAAGTTAGCTTTATTGACTAGTCGTCTAAACAACTATTATCAATGTAAAAACAAAGACATGTTTTAATAGGTTTATTGTTAAGGGAAAAGAAAAATTGGCCAATGAAGAATGAACAATTAGATGATTTTATGAATAAACCGGCTAAGCGTCATTAAAAAATGACTTTTGATGTCTTATGCTGTACTGACTCATGAAGTCAGTGTACTAAAATTTTGAGCGCCAAATCATTAAATATAGCCTCATTATTAAAGATAAATGTAAACACCATCAGTCCTATCACATATTCAATGTTTTTCAACAAACAGGTATAAAACGAGCTCCTCACAAATGCTAATCTGAATTTTGCATCATGCAGCTACTTACTTACTTACTCACTGGCACTATCGAACCCGTAGGTTCATGGCCGCGCGGACATATGCTCTCCATACATCCCTATCCTGAGCTAATGCTTTCCAATCATTCCCTGTATAATCTACTTCCCTCAAATCATAGTTAATGTTGTTCTCCCACCTCATTCTTGGTCTACCAACTGGGCGTTTTCCTTCTGGTCTTTCCTACAAAAGTTGTCCCTGGCACGTCTTTCATTCCCCATAGGACTCGCAACATGTCCTGCCCCCCCCAAAATTCGCAGTCTACGAGACTTACTGTTCTTAAACCATATCTGGCTTCCCATAAAGACCATGTATGTTCATTGTTATGTAGTCTTCTCCATTCACCCTGTCTGTTCATCCTCTCTTTGATTCCAAAAATTTTCCTAATAACTTTATGCTCAATACTCTGCGTATCTCTTATCCTCCCTTAAGTAAGAGTCCCAGGCTTTCGCATCCGATATAATATAACTGGTAGAATCTAAGTTTATATAGTCAGCTTAACGTTTTTTGAAAGGAGGTGGGACAATCAAAGTCCTCTGCATGCATAAGTACATGCATTTTCCCAGAATTGAGCCTATGGTTTAATTTCTTTGTTGCATCTCATTCCTTGTTGTGATTATTGTCCTAGGTATTTGAAATTCAGGCCTACTTCCTCAAAATTTCCTCTTTTGTCATTAGCTGTCGCATTTCTCCTTATATACTGAATTTCTAACTACGTGTTACCTATATTTAGTTTTATTGATATTTACTTCCAGTCACTATTTCTTAGTGTTACTCAATAGTGTGTGCGTGTTGGCTTCATATCTCTTCTCGCTATCGGCCAGTAGTACCTACATTCATCACCATAAAACTAACAGCTTATTAATACCATTCAGCTGGAAGCCTGTGCCTCATTCTCTACAGATTTAATGGCAGTGCCCTAGTACAAAATTAATAGTAGAGGAGATAGTGCATTTCTTTGCTTCAACCCATTCTGGATTTCAAAAGTGTCCTGACAGACTGTTTTCCTACACCGAACCCTACTCTTTGAGCCATGTAGACACATTCGATAAGTCTAACTAACTTTTTAGGGATTTCCGAACTCAGCAGGATACTATATAATTTTCCTCTAATTGATTCATATGATTTTTTGAAGTCTACATATAGTTGATGTACAGTACCATTATATTCCCATTTCTATGCAGCTAAGCTCCAAATATTTCCTCTCTTAGATTGTTGATGCATAGATGTCAAACAAGGAAAATAACTCGCAATGTCCAGTATTGTTAATTTGGAGCTATAACAAATAGTGAATATTACTTACATTTTAAATGTATTTTTCTTTCCAAATTTCATAATTGCACATATTTCGGTTGATGCATAACTCCGTTCCAATTAATTAAACAGTTCTTACAAAATTTTTGAACAAAATTTATACATAACATAAACCTAGACAGATTAGAGTTTTGAAAATCTTTAATGTAATCTTATTTTGTACATATTTTGTATTGTAAAGTTTTGTAACCTCCTTTTTCTTATTTAAAAAAAATTTGCACTTAGTGTTATTGACGTAATGGAACATGGAGTAAATAAAGGATTTTACAAAAAAATATGATAATAGAAAAATATATGACGATCGTGATAGTTCAATTAACACATACTGGATTTATCAGGCCTTAGACGCTTAGGAGTTATGATCCGTGCCTCTAATTCCGAGAATACATACTTACTTACTTACTTACTCACTGGCACTATCGAACCCGTAGGTTCATGGCCGCGCGGACATAAGCTCTCCATACATCCCTATCCTGAAGCTAATGCTTTCCAATCCATTTCCTTGTATAATCGTACTTCGCCTCAAAATATAGTTAATGTTGTTCTCCCACCTCATTCTTTGGCTATACGTCAACTGGGCGTTTTTTTCTGGCTTTCCTACAAGAAGTTTCGATGCAGGTCTTTCATTCCCCATTACGTGCAACATGTCCTGCCCATCACAGTCTAACGGGACTTAACTGTTCTTCTTATTATATCTTGCTTCCATAAAGACCATGTAGTTCATTGTTATGTAGTCTTCTCCTTCACCTGTCTGCTTCATCTTTCTTTGGTCCAAAAATTTTCCTAAGAACTTTATGCTCAAATACTCGTAATCTCCTTTCCTCCCTTAAAGTAAGAGTCCATGTTTCGCACCCATATAATATAACTGGTAGAATAATAGTTTTATATATTTTCAGCTTAACGTTTTTTGAAAGGAGTTGGGACATCAAAAGTCTCTGCAATGCATAATAGCATGCATTTCCAGAATTAAGCCTATGTAATTCCGAGAATAACGGGTTCAAATTAGGCCACGCTCGATGGATATTTAGGATGGAAAACTTCAAGAGTTAAGTCCTCCAGGAGGGCATTTAAATCGCGAGTTTCGAATCTGAAAATAATAAGGCTCGTAAAAGAACCTCAATCCTAAATTAATCTGTTCTTTCCCATTTAAGTGATCCTTTTGTAGCCTACTAGGTGTCTCTTTGAGGTGAAGAAATGTAATGATCAACTTTGACAATCCCTGACATTTTCAAGGAAATTGCGTATTGATTATTGCTCCAGTTACCAACCCATTCCGCTTCAGGTTTTAATGGTCCAATGAAATTTCCCTCCTTCCCCAGAAACCGGATTTAGTTATCGTAATAAATATTTTCTATTTTTCAGACATCAAAAAAAACAAAGATAACCGGTACTTGAGATTACAATAAGGATAAAGACCAAAAACCATTCCTCTACTATTCATAAATGTTTATAAAAGATTACCCTACTAAGGGATGTACAAAATATTGAAATGTATATGACAGTAGTGTAATGCGGGTGTACCTCGTCTTCTGAGTTGAAGGTCATTTAACATTCATGTGCATATGTATACAAGGATTAGAGAGAAAGGGGGAGCGAAAGAAAGAAAGATTGACAGAGAGAGAATAGGAGAAAGAGATCGAATGTGTTACGCCTGTTGCATGCATGGTTTAGGTATATGTAAATGTGTAACTTATACTCCTAAATATACTCATGGAACAGGAATAAATATGAAAGATCAAAGTTGCCTCTAATGTAGTTTTCCAAATCCATATTCAATAAATTTCACTGCTCTACTGCACAAATTCTCAGAAGAACAATTGCGGTTAGAATACTACAATGTTACCTGGTTTTTACAAACACAGAACTTGTTCAAGGACAACAAGTGAAGGAAATATTTGTGGAGGAGAAAGTATTCTTCGGTAGTTAAACATATAGATTCAGTTGTTCATATAATAGTAAATCTTTTGTTCCCTCTCTTCTCTTAAGTAAATCTAATAACACTTGTTATGTAGATTAAGGTTGGAAATAGAGTATCCTCAGAATTTGATATAACAAAAGGATTAAGACAAGGATGCGGGATGTCACCAACATTGTTCAAGATATATTTAGAAGATGTATTAATGAAATAGAATAAGTCATGTAGGGGAATGGTAATCAACATTAATGACCGTTTACTGCACAATTTATTATTCGCTGATGACCAGATTATAACAAGACAAGAAAAAGAAGATATAGAATATATTATTAGAAAGTTTGTAGATGCATTTGAGGTAGGTGGACTGAAGATAAATTATATTAAAAGAGAATATATGGTAATCGGAATAAATTCAGAAGACCTACAAATAAATAATATGATAATTGAATTTGTTGAAGAATTTAAATATCTTGGACCTATAATAGATGCATCTGGTACTTGCGAAAAATATATTATTAACAGAGTAAATTGTTCAAGGAAGGCGATTATATCCCTAAATGGTATTTTATGGAATAGAAATTTCACCAGAACAACAAAAAAAGAGATTATACAGACAATAATAGAAAGTATACTTATATATGGATCAGAAAGCTGGACAATAAATGAAAGGACGCAAAAAAAGAAACTTGGCGACAGAAATGGATGGATTACGGAGAAGTATGAGAATATCCAGGCTACAATATATTCGAAATACATATATCAGACAAGAAACTGTTGTCGGAAGGATAACAAAGAGAGCTCAACAGTGGTATGGACATGTACAACGGATGTCGGAAGACCAGTGGCCTTAACAGGTGTTAGATTAGATGGTACCAGACAGAAGGAAGAGGGGGAGATGTAGAAGAACATGGCATGAGGGAATAAATGATGCCATGATGAAGAGGAGTATGGAAGAGGGACAATAGGAAGGTATCTCTGGAAAGCAGGAATAAAGAGCGAACTGCTGTAAAGTGGAAAGCCTGTATTAGGTAGGTATGTAGAACTTATTTTTTAAACATATTTTTAACTTGCAAGTATCGTAGGCTGCAACGAGCTGGACATGTGGCATGAATGGGAAAGGGAAAGATGCTTGGAAACTTGCAGGAAATCCAGAGGAAAAGCGCCCAGTAGGTAGACTCAATTTGGAGAATAACATAGTTTGAGGGAGATAATTATATAAGGGATGAATGAAAAATATTAGCTCAAGATATAAATATATGGAGAGCTTATGTCCGTGCGGTCTTGAACCTATGAGTTCAACAGTACCAGTTAATTACTTAGGGTCGGTTTTACCAACAGAGGTAACTGTATTACGCCAGTTTAAGCTATGCATTATACACGGGGAAAACTGACGTAATACAGAAACCTCTGTTGGTGAAATTGACCCTTAGTTGTTAACTCGCATTACTACAACGTTATCGGAGTAAGAGAGGACACCAAACCTTTAAAAATGAATGGATTGAGCTCTTCTAATTTTTATGGACCGTTCCCATATAGAAATTATTTGAGTTCCCTTAACGCTTTCCATATGTCCGTAATGTTCCCACTTTCAGTCGCGACTCTCATTTCTTCGGATTTCTTATTTTGCCATGCTAGTTTTGTTTCTGCCAATCTTACTTTTTGTCTAATAAAGTCCTACTACTACTACTAGAAATTATTTAAACATGATATTATAATAGTGATCACAAATTTATAGATTGCCTATTTTTTATGATTCTGCCCTAAGTCTAGATATACAAAACTAACAATAATTAATCCTAATAAAAATAAATTAGTTACTAGGGAACTCTCAACCACTGGATCCCAAATCCTACTCTGAAACAGCCTGGAAATTAGCACTTCAAAAAAGGATAGAAAAAAGAGCGGAAAATACAAGAGGACTTCTATACGTCAGATGCCTTTCTGAATCGAGACTGGACCGGAACAAACTATGACCTCCGACATCTGTTAACTAGGCTCAGCGTCCATGGTTCTCATCACAAGATCTGCACCCTCAAGCTACTCTATGATCCAACCAGTGAATGTGTATGCAAAGAGTGTGGAAAATACCACATCCTATGGTGCAAAGAAAGGACCAAATGAATAACAGCGTACAACAAAGAAACTTAACATGTACAATGTATGTGATACAGCGCACATTTATGTTTATTATTAAATTTCTTCCTGAGAATTGTTTTAATGTACCAAGGTCGTATCAAAAAAATAAATATATATATATATATATATATATATATATCTGCCTTTTTAACTCCAGAGTACTAAAATTAAAACATTAAAGAACCAAACAAGAAGAGATACTAAATTGAAATTTTATAAAATATTGGCAGGTCCTGCATTACTTTATGGGGAGTGAAACTTGGGTAATGATAAAAAAATTACAAAGTAGAATACAAAGCGTAGAAATTAACTTCCTTAAAAGAACAAAAGATAGTTCAAAAGATTGGATCGGATAAAGAATGAAGATATAAGGACAGAGTTAAATATATATCCACTGAATGATAAAGTCAAAGAATATAGAGGGATAAATGGTTTATAAATGCAGAAAGAATGAATGTAACAAGAATGCCAAAAGCAGCATATAACTACAAGCCAAGAGGTTCAAGGAATGTAGGAACGCGAGTGAAAAGATGGACAGAACAACTGTGAGGAGGAATAGGCAATTTGCCTAGCCCGTTAAGTGAAGAAGAAGAAGAAGAAAAAGAAGAAAAATAAGAAGAAAAAGAAGTACTAAAATCGAAGAGAGAATCCAGCAATGACAATCCACTGCGTGGAGGAAATTAATTTGCCTGCTTGAGTAAGACCGGGGTGGAGTGAGGTGGGACAGGGCGCGGACGGCAGGGTTATCCAATCAACCAATTCGGAATTGTATTACTTCCCCATAGTTTAAACGAGAGACTTGGCGCTGGATTTTAGTGCCTTTCAGTAAAAACGGCAAATATATGTATATATTTGCACTGGGATTTGGTGCATCACAACGCTCCTCTGGAAAAAAAAAAATCAAGGTAGGTTTTGGCATGCAATGGTTGGCAGTTCCCTTGTAACCCTGAGCGCAAGATAATAAATTAGAAAAGCATGCCAGTGGGATCATTTGAACATGTATGTTGTACATGCGGAAGTACACTGCACAACGTGTCAACAAGCTGAACACAAACAATACGTCATGACACTTCCCATTGTTAGTTCAGAGTCCTGGAATCCATTCTCTCGAACTGCTGCATTTCCATAGTCATCTCTCAAACTAACATACTCATTGATGATGATGACGATGATTGATTTCCGTTTGTCCCGATGCAGGACATGGCTTTTAACCTAGTGGGAAGTTTTTTTTTTCTTATTTTACCAGACTAATTTAGTTAAGCGTAATTCCTAACAGATGTCAGCGAGGGACATGTCGTTAGTACATAGCCTAGAAGAGACATCTAGTAGGAAACTAAGGTATTACTCGGATGGATGAAGGGCAATTAAATTTCGCTCTGATGTCCTTTTATTCTAACTTGAGGCTCTTTTACGAGCCCTTAAATCCTTGGGGACGAGACCCACAGCTTAAAGTCCCTTCCGGAATTTCCTTGCATTTTTCCATCCTAAAAAAGCGTCCAAAATGGATCCTGGACAACACTTGACCGGTGAAAGCTGATAGGGCACACACACACACACACACACACACACACACACACACACACACACACACACACAGAAACACATTACACAATTATTCAATTACAATTACAACATTAGCATATAATGTACATTAATAAAATATATTAACACAACAAATTAAAAACTAATAACTAATCTTACTGCTACAGGTTCATCCCACCAGTTCCAGAGAAACTAACATCACCTGACAACTACAGATAGAACAACAACAACTGAAGAATACAAAAAAAAATTAAAAAATGCACGTTACCATAATTGTATGATTAATTGTAATAATCTGAAATGTACGCACATTATATTTAAATAAAGAGAAGCCTGGATGCTCTCCCAATATAGAGTCATCCGAAAGCCAAACTTGGCAAGATCCCGCGTGATCGACTATTCCGATTGAGGCTTTAAGCGGTTCCCTCAATCCAAAGAGCAAATGCTGGAATAGAACCCCAAAAGGTCCGCTTCCGACTTCACTCTGCTAATTAACTTCAAAATTTAATCCGGGGCTAATGTATTTTACAGGAACCCGGGGTTCTACCTATTAAGGAGGACCAAATAGATCGCTCACCGCCAACACTTAAGTGATGGCCGCAGAGCTTTCCATCTATCTATCTATCCATCCTAAAATCCATCCACACCGGCCGGGTATGAACCCGCGATCTTCGGGACTAGAGGGAGGACCATATTTCAATACTTTAATACGATTTCATTCGGCAGATGTCTCAATTGATTTTCTATAGACACACCTTTTTGTTACTTAAAGAAAAGATTAATTAAATTATATATATATATATATATATATATATATATATATATATATATATATATATATATATATACATGTGTTCAGAAATTCCAATTAAAAACTTCTAGGTCATATATAGTGGACCGTTGTAAGAAGGTAAATAGAATTTTTTTCCGAAAACGGCCGTTTTTTGTGCTGTAGAAAAGATAATGTTGCATTCAGCATTTAAGTCAACCACATCTGCTAGAGCTAAATTGATAATAATTTAATTATTTATGTCACAAATAATTACAATTACACAATCAAACGTTCACTGATTTTGTGACAATGACTAGGTTAAGAAAAAATAAATAAACATCACTTTGCCACCCTAGAATAAACAGTAGGATGTGTACCAGAATGTGATTCCCAGGTATAATATGTGTTATGATCTTGGTGTTCGCCACATCGCACCTCTGTTGTAGTTGATAAGTACAGGTCACAATGTTACGTACAGTAGAGAAGTTTGGTTAGCTTGCGCATAAACAATTATTCTTACAGTGACAACGTGAAGTTTCTTTATTTTTGCCTTGATATTGGACATTGTCACGAAATCAGTGAATGTTGGGTTATATGAATTTAATTTATTTAGTTATAAATCATTAAATCAACATTGATTTATACAAGGCAGATGTGAGGAATTTAAACGTCTAATACGAACTTCTTGTACCTGCAGCACGAAAACGGTACATTTCCGTACAAAAGGTTCCTATTCAAAATATTATCTCAGCCTCTAACGTCAATGAATATCAGTCATATGTCCTGCAGGTAAAGATGGCCGTCGCGCAGGAACGACAACCTAGTTGACATACTAGGTGATTTTGTTATACTATTTTTTTATCTTATTTAAATTATATAGCCTATATGTAAAATCCACCGCTGTTACCTCAGGATAGCGTACGCAGAGGGTTCGGGCTCGATCCCTGGTCGGACAAGTATCTTAGGTGATTTTTTCGGGGTTTTTCCTCATTACCTATATGATTAATGTAAGGAAACTGTAAGGACAAAAGATCTCCGAACATAATCTGGCCATCTTAATCGTCATTATTAAATTCGCCATATTTAGAATCAATGTGTATGTGTGTGTGTGTGTGTGTGTGTATGTCTGTGTGTGTGTGTGTGTATGTGTGTGTGTGTGTGTGGCGTGTTTCGTCTTAATGCTATGTTGTCTCAGATGAGACTCTGACATTGAGCTGATTGCTTAATCGGGGAGGTCCTCCACGTCATTGTTTGGTAAAAAATCATGTATGAGATCCATATTTTAAGATCCATCTCCCGACAGGTCGTGCCACCGTAAGTTCCGGATGGCGTGTGCCATGTAAATGTACCTGTAATATGAGAGCTTAAACTGAGATAATGGAATGGGAAATTCATCTATCACGACAGGATTTAAATCCACGAACCTCGGAAACATAATTGAGGATTGTAAAACCATAGGCCTATAAGGCTGCAGGTCTAGCAGCTGGTATCTGCCTTCACATCCACATTTGTCAACTAGGGAAGTGGACGACTATTTAGACAATATGACAGCGGTGGATTAGTGGTTATGCTCCTTCCCTTTGGTCCCGAGGGTAGCGGGTTCAAAGCCGGCCGGGAACGATCAATTTTCTTTAGGATGGAAAAATCCTATGAGCAAGTTCTAGGAGAGGGACTTTAAACCGTGGGTCTTAAGTCTGAAGATTTTTAGGCTTGTAAAAGGTCGCTTAGCCTGAATAAAAAGGCCTCTAAGCAAAATTTGCCTATCTAAACATCCTACACTCAGGTTCTGCCCAGGAAGTTACTGTGTGTTTGGAATAGAGAACTGGGTTGCCATTTTAACAGTATTTTCTTGAGAGAAATCCTTATATAAAACTGAAGATTGCAACACAGCAGGTACATAATTGTAAGTTGTAGCCGTCCAAGCCATCCCCTCTTAAAGAAAAAAACAGTCTACCACTTGTCACTGAGCACTTGCGGATCTGTACTATCCTGTGTGAAAGTGTCGACTCTCATATTTACTATAAAACTAGTTTGCATGCCGTAAAAGAAACACTATGTTTTTTTAATGTATAGTACATAGATTTAGAAAAAACACTGCTAACCTTGCCCCTCCACCCCTCCATAACAAACAAATACCGTTATTATGAGTTTGGCAACATCTACCCTTTGTAGGTACGGGGATATTGGCTTAGCCCATAAGGTCTGTAGTAACTTCCTGGGTTGAATTAGTGTGCAGTAATATCTTAATTGTCTGCTAGATGTCTCATTGAGTCAGTATGTAGACCGCGTGCCATTCATGACATCTGTGGGCAAACAAGGTAACTAAAATAACTTGGTCTCTTAACTCCTAACAAAGGAGAGACATTGTGCTACGCTATTATGGATAGAAGTGACATGTGTTCTCTTTATCGTGTCCCTCAGGATTTATTGTCAGTTTACTCAATCTGGAGTCTCTACAAATTGTAGCCACCCGAAACCTGCACAATGATCGATGGGCATCAATCCCTTACATTGGGTACTTTTCTACGGCACTAACCAAAACTCCACCAGAACCGATCCTACGGTTGGTGTAATGTATACTATGGTACGACGTTCTATTATTTTTATTTTAAAAATGCGTGGTGTGGCGTTCAGTAAATAATACCGATGGGTTAAAACAAGTCATATTTCCGATAGAGTTATTCAAATGTCACGGAATAATAAAAAGGGAGCTGACATTTAACCTTTATACAGTTCAATACGCTCGCTTTCCGAAGTGTAGAACAAGGCTTAGCATGTTCGAACTTTGATCTCACATTTCATACGTATATTTTAGAATGTGAATGTAACCATAGAATAATCAACTCTTCCCTGTGTGAGTGTTCTGAAAAAAAAAAGCTTCGAATTATTATATAGGCAGTACTAATCATCATTACAGCAAAAATCACCCATACTAAGAATATCTACTCACGATGGTGTATGAGCATCGAACCCTTACATTGGGTACTTTGCTATGGCACTAAACCAATAAAGATCAATCGTTCCCGCTCGGGTTTATAATAATGATAATGATGATGATAATATTTTTTTTTTGTATTGTAAGCCCATGTTTTCCCTTAACAGAGGCGCTCTCCCCTACGGGGAAGAATTTGAACCATACTAATTTAGTTACACTTGTTTTCGTATAGATGTCATTTTGAGTGGTCCGTGGTCAGCGTTCCGCCTCATACTGACATCTAGGAAACCAAGGTAGTACTAGGACGGGAAATATTGGTAAATTTTGCTTAGAGGCCTTTTCATTCAGGCTTAAGGATTTTTTACGAGCCTGAAAGTCTTCAGACTCGGGACCCACGGCTTAAAGTCCCTCCCGGAGGACTTGCTCCTTGGATTTTTCAGTCCTCAAAAACCCATCGACCCCGGCCGGGTTTGAACCTCGCGACCCTCGGTACCAGAGGCAAGGAGCATAACCACTAGTCCATAGCGACCGACTATAATAATAATAATAATAATAATAATAATAATAATAATAATAATAATAATAATAATAATAAGCTTTATTTTATTTGGCAGAGTTACGGCCGTAAGGTCTTTTCTGCCACTCAACCACATTAAAAAATTGCAAAAAAATTCTTACATCTAATTACAATAACAATAAATATTACATAGTATGTCAGCTATAACGGCTGGGGGATCCGACGTGCTGAATACATGCTACCCCTACACTGGCTAGATGGTCGTCTACCTCTGTTATTAACACATGTGGATGTGAGTACAGCAGCCGGCTGGTCAACCAAGGGCTTTCTAGACCTGTCGCGCTTGGAGTTTTTTTTTAGTATGTCTACAATATAATTATTGTTTACAAAATATTTTGATTTAATCTAGATTTAATAAATTAAATATAAAATGTACAAGATAGAAAAATGAGAAAAAATACTGTTAATAACATGGAATAAAAACTCTAGAGAAAAATTAATTATTTGACAACAGATAACTGTATAAGCGTGAAATAAAAAAAAGTACCAAATGTGCGGCAACCCCTGATATCTTGAGGAAGGAAATTCCATGAGCGGCAGAGGCTACTATGAAAGAAGTTGAATAAGAGAAAGTGCAATGTTATCTTGTGACCTAGTATCAATATTGTGGTAAGAAGATACCGTAAAAGGGGACTACTTTGACACATTTTTGAAGGTTTTTAAAGTCTAACTCGTATGATTTATGCCGAAAAGATTGAATGTATGATTTATTGTACCAATTGAACCTTAGACTACAAATCCCATTTGGTAATGTTCTCCTCAAATAAAAAACTTAGTAGGACAATAATGAGTTTTGTTTAGGTCTGTTTTGCCCATATGCTGGGGCTACTTTGACATCACATTTGTTTTCACTATAATTCAAAGCAAACCCACTTTAGGTACTACTTTGACACCAATTTATCTTTTTATAAATATTTTTATTGTAAACAACCTTACTACAAATATTTTTATAACTATAATTTGACAAAATAAACTTAAACTTCTTTATCAATTCTGACACGCAACACAACACAAAAATTATATAATTATTGTAGTTAGCAATCAGGAATTAATTAGAAAACACGAATATTTGAAACAGTAGAAAAAAAAAACTGATTTTTACATCTCATCTTCACACAGTTCTCATTCATATTGAGAATTGTTCGATCCTCTGTTACACATGCCACAGACCCAGAGCTTGCATCTTACATAACAAATCCAGTCCTTACTCCTGTAAAACCGAAAATCACAGTTTTATCCTTGCTGGGAATTCATTGTTGTTGAAAGTGACACAGATGTGTCTCTAACAATTAACATCCTCTTTTAAAACAATTATTCGTGCGCCTTCAAGGAAATTGAATTGTTGTCAAAATAGCTCAAAACACGCAAGAAATTTAAAATGTCAAAGAAGCCCCAATTCTGTCAAAGTTGCCCCTCGAGTTAAAGTTAACCCCGTTTTACGGTAACTTTTCAAACCTTGACACCAGGCAACTAGGAGTATAGGAATTCAAGAAGCTTGAAAATAAGTGAAAGAGAGTGCAATTTACGTTTGTCAGTAATATGGAACCAAGAGATATTTGAACCCGCAGACATAGTCTTCCGAAACGCAGATAAAATTTATATTAAAATTAAATATTACTGGAAAAATTAAAATGTTACTTATGCATAATTTATATTTTATTTGTACTTGATAATAAGTGTATGGAATTTCGAGGGAGACAGACAGACAGAAATATAAAATATGGGTTTGCTAAGTTTAACAGAACTAGTACTATCAGTAAAAAAATAGTGATTTAAAAAGAGGAAAAGATTTTCAAATTAAGAGGATTTTGAAAGAGATGCGTGATGGAGATGGAAAAAAAAAGTGTGAATCCCCAGAAAGCGATAATGAAGTGAGTGGCTCGTTTGAAATGTTGACAAAAGTATTTTTAAAAGAACTTCAAGCGCTGTCAGTAAGAGGACAATTGCAATAAATTCAATTCATTCTGACATTTTATATCACTCCACTTAATTGTCATTTTTATCTCGGGGGAAATGATAATATTGTCATAATATTTCAAAAGTGACATTAAATTTCACATGTAAAAAATCATCCTTTTTTTATATGGTTTAAAAATATTGTAGGATTTAAATATAATCATGGTAAATTATATTAGACCTTAAATCAGATTATACTATTTAATTCCCTAAGAATTATAAATATAATGCTAAAATACAAAGGCCATCAAAGAATGGACATATTATTAATGTATGCATTGATAAACATTCCCTACGTTATGTTCTCTGAATCTGCCTGCTGAAAGATGCCCTAGAAGGAATGGTCAAAGGGAAGAAAGTTAGAGGCACAAAAAGATATCAGATGATAGACAATATTAAAATAAATTGTTTGTATGCAGATACAAAAAATAAATCAGCGACAGCTTAGAAGAACTAACTTACAGTGTTTCTGTTGTACATCTTGTTTGAGAAACAATGAAGAAGAACTGTATACACATATTTCTGTAATTTCAATGCCCATCTCTGGAAATTCAGGCATAATAGAAATTAAAATTAAAAAACATCAGTATTAAGACTCATTTCCAATGAAATAAATTTTGTTTACATACAAATTACGTTTTAAGAACGACACTTGTTGTGAATAATATAACAAAAGTAATTACTTCGATTATTACATAATATTAAATAATATTATTTGGATTAATTGTTTAGTTTTTAATGTAGTTAATTATAATATTATTTATTGTATTTATTGTATGCTTACATATAACGTTATCGTCTATCTTTAGATCTAGTTTAGCACATATACCTTTCGCCAAAACGTAAACAACTCACCTCACACTACTACAAGTCAGCTATTTAATGACACTTTCAAACTCCTTGCTGTTAGAATTTAGGTAATGGCGTATCTTATTTCAGGACAAATGTTGCCTTTCATCACTGGTATTTAAAAGAACGATAACAAGGGTAGCTATTGTTTGCTGGAGTTTATGAGAAGAAAAGAAAGATAATGAGTCCATTTTCTATAATGAGATTCCTAAGTTTTGCGAAACCACACGGCATTTACAAATTATCTCTCCAAACAAAGGATATGATAATGATTGGTGTAACTATATAGAAAGGTATGACGAAAGCATGAGGTGTTATAAATTTATAAATTAATTTTTTTAAGAAAAGTCACTAGGAACTATACAAAATAAGTGGAGTTATACTGTTCATTCTAAAAAAAATCAATTGGAATGAGATTGACAAAGAAATTAAACGTAAGCTCAATTTATTCTGGAAATGCGTGCTATTATACATTACAGAGACTTTTGACGTCCCAACCCCTTTCAGAAAACGTTAAACTGAAGATATATAAAACTATTATTCTGCCAGTTATATTATATGGTTGCGAAACACGGACTCTTACTTTAAGGGAGGAAAGGAGAATAAGAGCATTTGAGAATAACGTTCTTAGGACATTTTTTGGACCCAACAGAGATGAACAGACAGGTGAATGGAGAAGACTACATAACAATGAACTACATGGTCTTTATAGGAAGCCAGATATAATAAGAACAGTTAAGTCTCGTAGACTGCGATGGGCAGGACATGTTGCACGTATGGGGAATGGGAGACTTGCGTGGAAGCTTCTTGTAGGAAAGCCAGAGGAAAACGCCCAGTTGGTAGACCAAGAATGAGGTGGAGAATAACATTAACTATGATTTGAGGGAAGTAGATTATACAGGGAATGATTGGAAAGCATTAGCTCAGGATACGGATGTATGGAGAGCTTATGTCCACGCAGCCATGAACCTACGGGTTCGATAGTGCCAATTAGTTAGTCTGTAAAGAATAAGCAGCTTAACTGCACTTTGTTAGTCTATTTTATATAATACCTCAACTTACGAAAGATCTTATAAATCACACTATGTGAATTATTTCCATTAAAATATCAGCAGATATTGGCAATAAAAAATTCAGTTTCGAATGGATAAACAAAATATGTCTGATTTAGCGAATAGCTGTTTATCTCATTGTCAGAATCTCCAGTTTCATTCCCTTATGTTCAATATTATTGCAATGAAATTTTGAAGTGAAGGATCCCGTTGTTTTGTTCGATAGTATAGGATAAAGAAATTGCATTCAATCTCGGATCTTGGCAATATATTACGTCCGGAGATAAGGACAAATCCCTCATCAAGTTCAAGTGGCAATATATTCCAAAGAGGCTCTTCTCGGATAAGATTATATTTCTTGGTTGCCATGGGTTATAATTCTAGCTGGTTTGTATATCAGATAGCGTGTCACACTACTGGCTATTTACGTTATCATGTCTGTTGTTAACGCTAAATTACTGAGCCATTAACGTGAGGTTTCAAACCAACCACACAAAACCACATCAAACGCTATCACATTGTGGCCACAGCTGTGTATGTCTGCTTACACAAATGCAACAGACAAAATACCTTCAACGATCGCTTTGCTATATTCTTTAACGATTTCTCAAAGAAAAATCTCTAAAGTCAGAATATGTTCTCGCAGCAGAAAACGCTTGACAAGGACTATGAAATGCGTTCTTTTGTTCCTGTATGATTCCGGTGATCTGCTATCGTCGCCATGTAATATTTAAGATAGTATTATTATATAAAAACTTAAGATTTAAACAAAGATCATTTAATTAAGATATGAAATCAATTTTATTATACGGCTGTGAAACACGGAAGGCTACAAAACAAATTGGAAAGATATTACAAATGTTTCTATATCGTTACCTGAGAAATATCTTGGGGCCAGAGATTATAGCAAATAAAGAACTTTGGAGAAGATCGTATCAAAATTAAATTTGTAAAGAAATAAAATTTAGAAAATGGAAATGGGTTGGTCATGTGTTAATGAGAGAAAAATGGCATTTGATTGGAACCACCAATGATTAAGAAGGCGAAGAGGAAGACCAAGGGCAACATGGAGTAACACCATCAGGAATGAAGCAGAATAGGCAGGAATGAGTTGGAATGAAATTAAGGCATTGGCAAACAGAGTGCGTTGGCGAGCTTTTATCAAGGTCCTATACTTCCCAGCGGAGTGACCTGGACTACTACTACTACTATTATTATTATATGGATATGGTGCACGAGGCATAGCATAATTGGTTAAGGTAATACGCTACAAACCGGCAGGTGGAGGGTTCGAGTCCTGACGGAGTCAGGATTAAACGCCGAAATCTTCTGGCGGCATCATGGTCCTGGGAGGGTACCATGATCTCTAACGAAAATAAGTATCAGACTATGTCCTGGGAGTAAAGACAACCACAACACAGGGCTAACAACCCGGCTGACAACTAGTTTCGATTGTCTAGAAAGATGGGAGTCTTACTTTCACACAAACCCCAAGAGTCTCAAGCCACATTTTGCTTTACAATTAAATGCATTCACTCTGAAAAATAACTGCTGAGTTAACGAACAGCCTCAGGTGTCTGAGGAATATCCTGCCTTTTTTTTGCCCAATACTATTCATAGTGAGAATATATGGAAACGAATGAATTATGAACTTGTTGATTTCCAAATAAAAATTGAGAAATGGGGATGATTCATCATTTTAGGAATATCAGAACGCTACAAAGAGACAAGTCCAGTTTTGGTATCCTCAAAGAATCCTCAGATTAAAAGAGGAAAACTGGGATTGTGATGGAGAAAGTACGTGCAAGAGGAATCTAGAGAGAAGTAAAGACAAGAAGATACAGATTAAAGTTAGAGGGTGGAATAGTGGAATTACATCGTTGCGGTCCTATGGTTTGGATGAGAGTGTTGGTTTGTATTGTAATGTAATTTACAGAGTTGTAAAGCAAAGAGAAAGCCCTTTTCCTCCTATCACGTGTAGAAAATCGAGTGAATTTATAAGCTCTTTCTCTTTCTTCAGTATTTGATAGTAATGAGGCACTTTGTTTCGAGTCTTATGTACATGGATATGTGTCTTAGTGTTATATGCATTTATGTTATGCCAATGTACCTATTAGTTTGTTACTGTGTGATCTATGTATTTTTCCTTTAGTTCGAGGCTGTGGTTTTGATCAGGTTGTGTATGTCTTCTTCTTCTTATTATTATTATTCATAATGTTTAGTATTTTCATCCTGCGTATTTCCAAAATCACTCCTCGGAGGAAGACGTATTGGATGTGCATCCACTGTCTATCCATCTCTTGGTTGGTCTTCCTCTTGTTATTCTCCCGTCCATTGGTCTATCTTCTTTAGCTTTTTTTTGCAAGTCGGTTGTCTTCCATTCTTTCTATATGACCTTCCCAATATATTAGTCTATCTACGATAAATTTGGTTATGTCTTGAATATGACATTTGTCCCTAATTTCTGTGTTGTGTATCTCATCCAATAATTAAATAAAAATAAAACATATATTTATTTGATTTTTCATATTTATTATATAATTCAGTGACAGCTGTTTCGGTATACTGTACCTTCTTCAGACATGTTAACAAATTATGAATTGTGTTCCAACTGATTTAAGCAACAATACAACAATATTTTTTTTTTAATTTAACAAAGGGGATTCATTCAAATCAAGTTGAGAATTTAACAGTTTTTTACTACTTTTAAATTTATTAATTTCTACAGCCTCCAAAAGATCTAACTTCTTACCCTTATCACAAATATGTAAAATTTCAAAATTTGGATCGAAACAATGATTAAATTGGAATAGATTTTCGATTCAAATTTTGAAATTTTACATATTTGTGATAAGGGTAAGAAGTTAGATCTTTTGGAGGCTGTAGAAATTAATAAATTTAAAAGTAGTAAAAAACTGTTAAATTCTCAACTTGATTTGAATGAATCCCCTTTGTTAAATTAAAAAAAAAAAAATATTGTTGTATTGTTGCTTAGATCAGTTGGAACACAATTCATAATTTGTTAACATGTCTGAAGAAGGTACAGTGTACCGAAACAGCTGTAACTGAATTATATAATAAATATGAAAATCAAATAAAACTACGTTTTATTTTTATTTAATTAATAAATATGGATTTTCATCAAGTAAACACCAACTCAACTGATCATCCAATAATGTTTTCCCCTGAATAGTTCTTAGATCTTCATTACACATGTGCTTAGTATTTGTTTAATTTTTGTTGTATCAGTCCTAGTTTCTGATTCGTATACAATAAATGGCCGAACTATCGTTTTGTATATGAAGATTTTGCTTTCTGTTGAAATATGTTTGTTTCGCCAAATTAAATATTTCATACACCCTGATATTTGTGCTGCTTTATCAGCTTATTCCTTAATGATTGTGTATGTATATATGTATGTTGTGTATGTATGGTAGTTAATTAATGTCGTGCAGATGTGTTGTGCCTGTGTATCAATTTGTGACAATGTTTATGTGGGCTATTTATTTATCGTCTATTTGCAATTACTTCAGAATGATGGGAGTTTTTTGTCCCCAGGCTGATTTACCAATGGCCTGCAGACGCGCCGTACAAAATGCAGATACCTTTAAACGATAAGTAGTAAACTGAATCCGATACAAATGCATTGTTTATAAATTGTTCTTTTGAAAAGTTAGATAACTCACTAGCACTATCGAACCCGTAGGTACATGGCCGCGCGGGCATAAGCCCTCCATGCATCTGTATCCTAAGCTAATATTTTATAATCATTCCCTGTATAATATACTTCCCTCAAATCATAGTTAATGTTATTCTCCCACTTCATTCTTGGTCTACCAACTGGGCGTTTTCCCTCTGGTTTTCATACAAGAAGCTTCAATGCATGTCTTCCATTCTCTATTCATGCCATATGTCCAGTCCATCGCAGTATATGCGACTTAACTGTTCTTATCACATCTGGCTTCCTATAAAGACCATGCAGTTCATTGTTATGCAGTTGCCCGTCAGTAATTGACAGTATTTCTAAAATTACTATACTAGTTTACTTTTATATATAATGAGTTATTTAATAAGTTTCTAAGTATTTAGACATCTGAAACAACTCTAATATTATTATAAAATTGGTTTTACATTATAAGTATTTAGCATTAGTACACGGCTGTGGTCTCGGGATAAGGTCGTTACCTCAGATGCAGCGGGCCAATGTTCGATCCTCGCTCGGGACAAGTTGTGTGGGAGGTTTTTCTCGGAATTTCTCCTCACCTGTAAGTAATGTAAGATAACTTTAAAGCCCAAATAGTACCCACTTCGTGAGTCGTGAATTTATCGATAATTTGGAAATCACTCATGGCATTACTTACGAAGATGATTGGAAAATATTAGCTCAGGACAGGGATGTATGGAGAGTTTATATTTATATGTTATAATTATTTTTTATATTGGGCAATGCAAGCTTAATGTGACATGATAAGAAAAATAAATGCCTGGACAGGATTTGAACCCGGACGTCTCGATTGGTACTCGAGGGTGCTATCCCTCTATCTAGTGCTATCGATGGATTTGCCTGATGGTGTAATAATGGATAGCACCCTCGAGTACCAATCGAGACGTCCAGGTTCAAATCCCGTCCAGGCATTTATTTTTCTTATGTCATATATATATATATACACATTCAGAAAACATGTTCAATCCTAGCATTGTTGAAGGTTCATTCTATCCGCCATACTACTGAAATGATATTGTTACAACAAACGAATTGACCTTTTTTGCTTAGGTCTATTAAAATAAAAGAGTGTCGCTGTCAAAGCGAAAGGTATTATTTGATTTCATATCATTTGAATTCGTTTAATACAAACCAATCATAATTAAAACTCGGCTATCCTTTCATTTCAAACGTAATTTCACGCGATACAAACCCCTACTCGTATCAGTGAGTTCTTTTCGTTTAAAGCCGCAACTTCATTTTAATGAAATAGCTTATATCACTGGCAAACCAGCATTTTATAATTAAAGACATTATGCGCGCAAAAACGGCTTACTGAAAAACAGAAATATTGCAATGCGACATAATACTGTAACTTACTCGGCTTTTATCTACATTATACACTTCTATAAATAAATTGTCAACAAAATTTACCACACGATATTTTCATCTTCTGTTTTAGCCGGTCGCTAAAAGGTATAGAGAATGACTGGGGCGGATCTCAGGATGAGCTCTCAGACTCTACAAAAAGACTCCAAATATTCGGCGCAAAATATAGCCTCTCTCTACCAAACCCTTCCATCTATCTTCACGTGGTGCGACTGTTTTTATTGAAGATGGAGGATAAATGGCGAGTTTCTGGCGCCATAAAACCAGATTCTCGGAGCAGACAGAGCACTGAAGCGTTGTAAGGTAATCTGTCTAGGGCAAAGGCAACTCCGAAATTTATCTCTGGTCCTCCATGTTCGGGTTTTGCGGTTAGGCTGGTAACCCATCCAAAAAAAAAAATATATATATTACTCAGAAGTCTCAATTTCGAATAACATTTAGACAGAATGGACAATACAAGATTACTCAAAATGATCAGCACCTAAAACCGCGTTCAAAAAGATCTTTGGGACGCCAAGGAAACGGTGGACTTGAAACAAGTCGCATTGACCTAATCCTGGAAAAGAAGAAGAAGAAGAAGTTTTAACCATGTTTCCCAATAAGTACGTATTATGAACTCAGAATATACATTATGTCTAGTTAAGGACGCCTGTGGTAGTTCATGGAAGTCAACCCCGTAATTCAGTGGTTTGTTTACTGCGATATGTAAGTTCTTATCTCCCGGCACTGTTTCAATGCTTATAATAAGTTTGGAATTTAAGTTCATAATAACTGCAGAATATGCCCCCACTTACTATCACATATTATTATCTCGTCAATTGCAGTCCGCTTCAAAAATTGATCCTCCATCTCTTCTTAGTTCTTCCTGGGTCTCTTCGCCCTGTGGGTCTGTAGTTCAATAGCTGCAGAGGTAGTCTACTGTTTGGCATTCTAAGAAGGTGTTTATGCCAATTATTTTGGTATATTTGAATGGTTTCAGTTATTCCTGGTATGTTGAGAGCTTTGCGGATATCTTCATTACGCATGTGGTCAAAAATGTATAACCCGCTAAAGGTCTCAATAATTTCATTTCTGCAGCTACTATCCTATTTAATTTACCTGTAGTAAGAGCAGGTTTCAGAAACATAAAGTAGAGTTGGAAGAGCCATTGTTATATAAAATTTTAGAATTGTATCTGGACATACTTGGCGAAGAAGAGTTTTTTATTATTGTTCCTATAAGCTTTTGGAAATTGACTAATTTTATGTCTATGTCTTTATATTATTAACATCTTCTTATGAAATATAATGTCTCGAAAATCTCATGAGTCATCACTCATAGATTGTTTTCAAATTTTCTTCTTCACTTCAGGTTTAGGCATTAGTTACCTGTTCCGATTTTCAAATCTTTTTCTATATATTTATATTGTCTTTAAGTTCGTTTATATAATGGAATTATATTTGTTTTCGTAAATAGCAGTGGACTAGTGGTTACCCTCCTTGCCTCTGGTCACGAGAGTCGCGTGTTCAAACCTGGCCGGGGTCGATGGATTTTTTTAGGATGGAAAAATCCAAGGGTCAAGTCCTCCGGGAGAGACTTTAAGCCGTGGGTCCCGAGTCTGAAGATTTTCAGGCTCATGAAAGATCCTTAAGCCTGAATGAAAAGGCCTCTAAGCAAAATTTACCAAATTTCCCCGTCCTAGTACTACCTTGGTTTCCTAGATGTCAGTATGAGGCGGAACGCTGACCATGGACCACTCAAATGACATCTATACGAAAACAAGTGTAACAAAATTAGTATGGTTCAAATTCTTCCCTATAGGGGGGGAGCGCCTACATCTCTGTTAAGGGAAACATGGGCTTACAAGATACAAGAAGAAATATATAATTTGTAATATCTTTATATATAAAAATGGGTGTGAGTTTGTCTGTCCTTTATGGACTCAAAAACGACTTGACCGATTTGAATGGCGTTTTTTCCATCATTTAGAGAATTTTTCTGAGACAATTAACGTATAAAATATATTACCCTACGTACTATAGGGCCGGAGTTAAAGAAAACGGGTATCGGTGCACTTAAAAAGGTAGCTTTTTGGACGCTTAAGTGGCTTACGCTGCCTAAACCATAACATATACATAGTGTTGTGTCCAAGAGCAGGTCTTTCACTGCAAACTCAGCATTCTCCATTCTTTCCTTAACTCAGCTTTTCTTTTTGTATCTGCATACAAACCATTTATTTTTATATTATCTATCATCTGATGTCTTTTTCTGTCTCAAACTTTCTTTCCGCTAACTACGGCATCCGTCAGCAGGCATTTTCGTTTTGACTAGTAGCCAATCCAATTTATTTTTCTCTTTTTTTATGAGTTCCAGCATTGATCTTCCTTCACTCACTCTATCTACATATCTTTATTTTTTGTCTGTCCATTTTATATGCTCCATATGTTTCCATATTCACATTTCAAACGTTTCCAGGCGCTTTTCTTCATTTCGTCGTAATGCCCAAGTCTCTGCACCATACAATGCTACACTCCACACAAAGCACTTCACTAGCCTCTTTCGTAATTATTTTGCCAAATCCCGCAGAAAATTCTTCTCTTCTTGTTAATTTCTGCTAAGTATTAATGGAAGTTAAAAGAATGAATATGTAATTATTCTATTGTCAGGGGTCCTTTACAAGTATACAAAATTTCAAGTCGATCCAATGATTTTCTTCTTGTAATCTTGTAAGCCAATATTTCCCTTAACAGAGATCTAGGCGCTCTCCCCTTACAGGGAAGAATTTGAACCATACTAATTTAGTTACACTTGTTTTCTTATAGATGTCATTTGAGTGGTCCGTGGTCAGCGTTCCGCCTCATATTGATATCTAGGAAACCAAGGTAGTACTAGGACGGGAAAATTCGGTAAATTTTGCTTAGAGGCCTTTTCATTCAGGCTTAAGGATCTTTTACGAGCCTGAAAATCTTCTGAGTCGGGAGCCATGGCTTAAAGTCCTTCCCGGGGGACTTGCTCCTTGGATTTTTCCATCCTAAAAAATCCAACGACCCCGGCCGGGTTTGAAAACGCGACTCTTAGGACCAGAGGCAAGGAGTATAACCATTAGTCCACCGCAGCCGATATTTAAGTGGGTGAAAATGGCGTTGAAAGATTCCGTTACATAGATAGATAGATACAGGTCAAGCTAATATAAAGCGTGTTAAAGCATATTATCTAATTTGAGTGTATTGCTAATTATTGTAATCAAGTATGCAATTTGTTTATTTGTATGCACTAACTAGCACACGATTGTCATTGATTTTCCAATCTGAATGGTTACATAAAAAGCTCTAATGGCTACGAAGTTTGCAAATCCTGAAGTTTGCGAAACTATAAATCACCAATGTTATCTTGCGAAGGTGAAGAGGGCCAGCATTAACCATCTCTCAGTAACATTACCGTCTCACCTGTGAATTATGAGACCTGCATAAATCCCATACTAACTGGAATCTGTGTGCAGTGTTGCCAACATATAACCATTAAACCCTTAATGGATACACTATGTAAACATATGAGAGTGTTATGTACTTAAATGGACACATTTATTCACACTCTGATGATGTTAAGATGTGCATGCATTACTTTTAACAATCACAAAAGGTGGAAAAAATTCAGTTAAGTTGAACAAAAAGTTAAAATAGCAATGGAATAGAAAAATGGATTCATGAAAACATATTCAGACACAGAGAATTAAGGAAACTATGAAAATATCTCATCAAGTAGAATTTATGGTGCGATTTTGCTGACTCACCAAATATGTATATATATTACTATATATATATAAGCCGCGGTGGACTAGTGGTTATGCACCTTACTTCTGGTCCTGAGGGTCGCGGATTGAAACCTGGCCGGGGACGATTGATTTTTTTTTTTGGGTTGGAAAAATCCAAAGAGCAAGTCATCCGGGAGGGACTTTAAGCCGTGGATCCCGAATCTGAAGATTTTCAGGTTCGTTAAAGATCCTTAAGCTGAATAAAAAGGCCATTAAGCAAAATGTACCGCATTTTCCGGTCCTAGTACTACCTTGGTTTCCTAGATATCGGTAAGAGGCGAAACGCTGACAAATTATAATGGCTGAATTTATTTGAACTTTTCATTATTTAAATATAATTAGGCCTATATAGGTATATTTCAAAATCTAGATTCGTGTATGGGCGCAGAATTAATTCTATCGTAACGTATGAAACTTTTGAAGTCGCTAGCTCGGCACTGACCTTAGTCTGCTGTCAGATCATGTCAGAAAGCGCGCCTTCACTAAGTAGGGAATACATACGCGCCAGGAGGGAGAGTGTCCCTTCGTGAAGCGAGTTTATAAGAGACCAATGCTATATGTGATAATGGAAACTTTTTTTTTGCGATTATGTATGTATAGGCGCTGCTTAAATTTAAAACTTTGTCTAAAATTGTACCATCAGTAATAATTCATACGAACTTAACTTTATTTATTCATATCGTAAGCGAGAAACAGCTCTGTTAGAATATGGATGCAGGAATCTCACAATATGTGCGTATATACGGCATTTACTGCAGCTGTTTTCCACATCTCCTTCTAGAATAACCTTTCCGTCGTTCAGTCGTCCTTCGTCGCCGTGGCTTAGTCATTACCTTCCATTCCTGGGACACGAATTCGATTCCCTAAACGGTAGAGGATTATAAATCTCCATTTTGTGTTTGGACGTGTATCTTATCTCATATAAAAAAACCCAACAAATAAAAAAAGGGTAAAGGTAAAAGGAAAAATTAAACAATTCGACAAAGTTTTACAGCAGAAAAGTTCGGTTCATTATGTTACAGAAAAATAAATGGTTTTCAAAATGGAAGGCCCTGGGGAGATTTTAAACTACAAGTACAACATCAAGGATGTAAATAATTTACAGATCAGTTCAGTATCAATAGACAATTCAATAACAGAATGTCTTTATGATGATTTTTATTGAGATCTTGTAATATGGCAGCCCGTCCTTCTATTAATCTTTTAGGGGAAATTAGATTATTAAATAGAATAGTAGGTTGGAGTTTTCTTCTTATATTAATATTAATTTTTCTATCATTTTTTAGAGCAGCTTACACATTATATATATTTTCTTACAGAAACCAACTCCGACTCCCCTTCAGCAAAATCAAAGGGAGTTCGGTTGGTTTCAGCTAAACAAGAAGTAAATCACACTAAAGATAGTGGTAAAGTTAAAAAAATAAATCATAGATAATCCTGAAATACATTAAATATTATAAAATTGTAACTACCTTGGTTTCGTGTAAATTACAAATGTATTTCTGCTAGCGCTGTGTGTTGTTTTCGAATCAGCAAAAAATCTGTTCTCAAGCAGGGTTCGATTACCTTAGTTATTTTCGTGAGTTCAAAATAAATAAATATATAAATAAATATAAAAAAGACACATACAATCTCAAACTCACATACAAGCTCAGATTAAGTTGAATCACTTCGGGAAAATATGTATAGAAAGTAAGCTAAACGAAAACTTGCGCTTTATGAATTAATGCCCACAATCAAACTGCCTTACCTTATTAAGGTTTTATGTGTATTATAGGAATAAAAACTTGTTTTCGGGCCATGATAAGTGTCTGTAAATAGAGGTTTTTAGGCTTATGTCTACGAAAGGGCAAGGATAGATTCCGAATTAAAAACCCAATTAAATATGTAAACTTTTTTTTTCAGAACTTTCAAGTGACATTCAGAATGACATGATATCTTCTGTTTCAAAATTCATCAATCGAGAAATTAAAAAAGGAAGACAGAAAGAAATCAAGTCCTTTATGTCGCTATTGTCTTGGTTATAACTGTATACAACAGTATAAAGTTACAATTATCGACTATAATCCGGCTTGGGAACAGTAAGTAGTATTCAAAAAAATATAGGCCCTACCACTAGGTTTTAGGAACATAAATGACGATAGTTCGACAAATATATCACGGTATGTTTGTAGTTGGAAATTTATTGTCAAAAAAAAAAAAATTGGTTGCATAGACTTATAATGGAGCAGCTCTTACGATAGAATCACAAAATGGATTTCTAGTTCCGATCCGCGAAAATATTCTCAGGTAATTTTGTGGATTGCTACGCTCACAAATTGAACTTACTTCAATTATAAGCTGCAATTTACATAAAACAGTTCGAAATGTGTTTTGTCACTCTCACAGGTTTCGGTACGTTCTTTTCCAAACTTATAAACAGGATAGATGCACTACATACTGATAAAAGAAAACTATTTCCCAATTCATTCCCATAAGATGGAACTGTAATAATATGCTCTTGTAAATTGTATATGAATAAAATATCGAAATACATTTTTTTATTTAAGTCCACAAATGATAATTCTAACAGAAATATTCAGACACAATGATTTCAAATTTAGGAATACGTTCAATGTTCTAGAATTGGTATTCCAACTTTCTTATTACAATATTTTCCCCAATTTCCTATACTTAAATAAATTCTTTCAAGATCTTTAGAAAGAGGTTCTTGATATTAATTTCAGTGTTATCGATAATACCACTAACCATCTTAAGAGAAATAGAGAACACTTGACTATATATATGGAGTAAATCTGAAATGTTAACATCACATCTAGATCTGAGTTTACAGTGTGCAAAGAGAACCAGATTAGGAACTGCTTCATTTGTAAAAGCAAATTGTCATATCCAAGACATAACTAACTAACACACTGACTATATCGATCCCCTAAGTTCATGGCAGCAGGGACATGAGCTCTCCATACATCACTATCCTGAGCTAATGTTTTCCAATCTGTCCCTGAATAATCTACTTCTCTCAAATTATGGATAATGCTATTCTCTCACCTCATTCTTGTTCTACCAACTGGGCGTTTTCCCTCTGGTTTTTCTACCAGAAGTTTCCATGGACCGCTTTCATCCCTCATACGTGCCACATATCCTGCCCATTGCAACCTACGAGACTTAACTGTTCTTATATATGGCTTCCTATACATATCATGTAGCTCACTATTATGTAGTTTTCTCCATTCACCTGTCTGTTCATCTCTTTTTTTTGCCGAAACTTTTTCCTAAGAACATTATTGTCAAATGCTCATAATCTTGTTTCCTCCCTTAAAGTATGTGCCATGTTTCGCATCCATATAACATAACTGGGAGAATAACTGTTTTATATATTTTTAGTTTAATGTTTTTGAAAGGAGTCCGGACGACAAGAATCCCTGTAATGCATAATAGCATGCATTTCCAGAATTGAGCCTATGTTTAATTTCTTTGTGCATCTCATTCCTATCTGTAATTATTATTCCTAGATATTTGAAATCAGCCACTTCTTCAAAATTTCCTTAATTTTTCATTAGTTGTCCATTTCCAATATATAATGCATTTTAGTCCACCTCTGTGGTCCCGAGGTAGCGTGCTGCGTTGTCACGCAGCGGGCCCGGGTTCGATTCCCGGTCGGGACAGGCTCCTGGGTGAGGTTTTTTCGGGGTTTTTCCTCACCTGTAAGACAAATGTCAGGAAGCTTAGGGCCCTACGGTCCCCGAAAATCATTCGGGGCATCATCTTTATCATTATCATCATCATCCTTCACCGGTGTGGAAAGCAAGGGAAGCTACCACACCTATAATTCCCTAGTAAAGTTGTAAAGCATAGAATGAAAAAGCTATGATTGCAGTGAAAGACCTGGCCTCGGGCAGAATTACTATGGATGGAATGTATTTCAATGCGTGAACGTATATTTAGTTTATTGATGTTTACTTCCAGTTATAATTTCTTGTGTTACATATAGAAGAAATTGACATTAAAATGCTCGTATGAAAATTTTGAAACTCGAGTCTTCATTATAGATATTGTCTCAGAAGTAATGTCATTTTTCAAACATACTTTTATTTTATATTTTTGACAAGGAATTAAACTATTCTTCAAAGCAGAGACCATCAGATTCTCTGGTCCTGAGTCAGCATTCAGCGAGATTTACTATACTGCGACGGTACCAGACTCTAGTTTGTGATGCAAAGAATGACTTGAGACCCACTTCTAAAGGTTCAATGTTTGCGATGTTTTCGAAATTTCACGCAATAAATGAGCCATGGATCGAAACATATGATAATCTGAAGGCGCAAGATCAGGGCGTGTTTCTGGATATTTCTGTTGCAGTTCTAGTCATGGTAGCAGTACGATTCCTCCCAATTCCTGAATGTTTGTCAAGGTTGTTCTTGAGTATTACGTACGG
Organism: Diploptera punctata; assembly: GCA_030220185.1. Classification (NCBI taxonomy): domain Eukaryota; kingdom Metazoa; phylum Arthropoda; class Insecta; order Blattodea; family Blaberidae; genus Diploptera; species Diploptera punctata. The sequence continues at coordinate 103,080 of JASPKZ010000765.1, forward strand.
TAGGGTTTAGACCCCCAAACATCAAAATTTCATTAACTCGATCCAGTTGTTGAAAACAAAGATCCGAATCGACTGCACCTACAACAATATAAGGATCTTCAACGGGTAGTGCGCCGATTCATGCCAACAAAATTACTGTGTTTACTATGGTTCACACCCATTTGAAACAAACTCCCAGTGAATCAGATATTCAAAATTTCACCAGACACGAAACATTACACTAAAACCGATATAACTTATGGAAGAACCCAATACTACCATTATAAGCACATCAAATAGTCAACGACTATTAAAGATGTTAATTATAAAATTGGTACCTGTAAGTCAGTCGTCCTCAACTAAATTATAAACTTCGTCAAGTTATTGCAATATGGTAGCCTTCCAAAAACAATGTTTCATCTTCTGCATTTATACAGGAATTAATTTCGTTTCATACCCCGTTCGATTCTGCTGATCTTTTTGATTTCTTGGCTGTGCAGCTTTTGTTATTTATTTTGATTTTGGCATAATTGGATGTGATGATATGTTTAAGACATTCTTTGTTAATTAATATATTCCCTGTTGTATTGTAGTGTCAGTTAATGGTTAAAATATTTTTTGGTCGATGTGATTAATTTCTTATACTTACTAATATTGTTGTTACTGGAAGTAAATCAACGTTCCCACATCTAACCTGGTTGCTATGCAAACAAAAGAAATCGCAATGCTGATATGGACTCAAAAAGCACACGTTCGGTAAATAAAATAAAACATTTCTTGAATGTTTTGTACACTAATTCGTACCTTTCTTTAGACTTTTCCGGAATTAATGCAAAGCATCGCACTCTCCAGGCTTCTTCAATTTCTATTCATCTACCATCACTCCTTCCATAATAGGATTATCAAACAGATTCTAATCACGGTACTAGATATAAAAATATATCCACAGCCAACAATCCTTGCTTATAATAAAACAAATGAAAAGCTACATAGCAACGATCACCAAATGTTTCTTTCTCATAGAAGTCATTTACATCCAACAATATTTTAATTCATTTATTACCTTATATTTAATAAAAATTAGTCACATCGACCAAAACATAGTATGCAATACACATGAGGTAAGCACGTAACAGATCTCAAAAATTGTCTCGATCAGTAACAAGTGCTTACCTCACTTGTATCGCTATATGCTATGGATATATTGGAATAACTTGATGAAGTTTAATAATTTATTTGAGGACGACTGACTTACCAGGTACCAATTTTATAATTAACATCTTATTACATAACCTCAACGGTGCTTTAATATGAATTTCAAAAGTGTTGATACTATTAAAGAATAGTATTTACTGAGAAGTATCTCGCTGTTCAGATGTAGACATATTTACATACAAATATAAGGACATGTAGAGGAAACAAAATATCACAGTAACTGAAAACCAATTCCCTGAGGCAATAGATTTGATCTCTCGATATATTGACACGTGAAGAAAAACCAAACAATCCTCTAAGTTCCCTTCTCCATTCAATTTCATTTCCACGCCTCATGAATAACAACAATGATAGAAAATATATTTCCTATTGAATCTCGTTGACTATAATTTACCTCCAGATTTTTGGTCCTCCGATATAGAATTCCTACAAATAACACAGGTACTATAGTGTGTGAGGATAGTTTGAGACAAACTTCCAGGGAAGGTCATTACTTTCAAGACTTCTTACAACCTTAAATATACACGTACCACCATTGATTCCCTACTTCAAACTACCTATTTACAACCCTCTACCATCTGAATTAACTTACCCTAATTATTTTTCAGGTTGTAGTATTTGCAGTACTTTAAAGGGAAGAAAGAATAAACGTTGTGAGTTTGTTAAATAAATGCCATGTTATGAAACTAAACTCTGTACTCATATCCGCTGTAATGCCAGGTCGAGGGATGAGATTAGATGAAGACACTATTGAAAGTCTATGATGTATAAGGATACCAGTTAAATATTTTTTTGTTGGAAAATCACGAAGGCATGATTTGAAATGGTTAAAATTAGATAAACCAAAAAAGTCAGATGCTTTGAAAAGATTCAAAATACATGACATGATTAAGAAGAAGTGGAAGAATGAAGTTTTAGGCAAAGTAAAACGGGAGAAACTAAATAAAAATCTACGTTGTCTACGATTCGTCCACCACAAACCCACTTTCAGTGACAGAGAGGCCAACTCGGTGAAGGGAGTGTCTAACCACTTGTGCCTATGATAAAATGCATTATATAACTAACTAACCGACACACTGGCACTAACGAACCCGTAGGTGGACATAAGCTCTCCATACATCCCTATCCTGAGCCAATGTTTTCCAATCATCTCCTGTATAATCTACTTCCCTCAAATCATAGTTAATGTTATTTTCCCACCTCATTCTTGGTCTACCAACTGGGCGTTTTCCCTCTGGTTTTCCTACAAGGAGCTTCCAAGCACGTCTTTCATTCCCCATTCGTGCCACATGTCCTGCCCATCGCAGTCTACGAGACTTAACTGTTCTCATTATATCTGGCTTCCTATAAATACCATTTAATTCACTGTTATGCAGTCTTCTCCATTCACCTGTCTGTTCATCTCTCTTTGGTGCAAAAATTTTCCTAAGAACTTTATTCTCAAATACTCGTAATCTCCTTTCCTCCCTTAAGTAAGAGTCCATGTTTCGCATCCATATAAAACACATTATATAAACATATTTAATATATGAAGTGCTTAAAGAAGAAAGAGATAAGTATGAATTAATCATTCTGTAGGGAAACACTCTTTCTCTGCAACTTTTACCATATATCAGACATCTCTAACATGAATCAACACATTTGAAATTCATATTCAAGCATCGTTGAGGTTATGTAATACGATATTAATTATAAAATTATTACCTGGTAAGTCAGTCGTACTCAACTAAATTATAAACTTCATCAAGTTATTACAATATGGGTAACTTTAAAAACCAATGTTTCATATTTTGCATTGTATACAACAACATCAGTACCAGTCAAAATTCTGAAGATGAAACATTGTTTTTGAAAGGCCTCCATATTGGAATAACTTGATGAAGTTAATAATTTAGTTGAGGAAGACTGACTTACCAGGTACCAATTTTATAATTAACATCTGTAACAATCGGCCGCGGTGGACTAGTGATTATACTCCTTGCCTCTGGTCCCGAGGGTCGCGGGTTCAAACCCGGCCGGGGTAGATGGATTTTTTAGGATGGAAAAATCCAAAGAGCAAGTCCTCCGGGAGGGACGTTAAACCGTGGGTCCCGAGTCTGAAGATTTTCAGGCTCGTAAAAGATCCTTAAGCCTGAATGAAAAGGCCTCCAAGCAAAATTTACCGACTTTTCCCGTCCTAGTACTACCTTGGTTTCCTAGATGTCAGTATGAGACGGAACATTGACCACGGACCACTCAAATGACATCTATACGAAAACAAGTGTAACTAAATTAGTATGGTTCAAATCCTTCCCTGTAGGGGGAGAGCGCCTAAATCTCTGTTAAGGGAAATATGGGCTTACAAGAAGAATATCTGTAACATATAACGTTGTTTTACAGTGCTTGATTTTCCATTTACCCTTTAATTTATACAAGGGAGTATTAACCTAGTACATATATATTCACAAGAAAGCGAAATATCAAATTTGGCAAAACTGGACTCAGCTCTTTCATCCTGAAATCTTAGAGTTGATTTCACCAACAGAGGTAAATTTATTACGCCAGTTTAAGGTATGAATTATACACGAGAACGCTGGTGTAATACAGTTAACTTTGTTGGTGAAATTGACCCTTAATGGTAAAATCGTTTTATTATAAAAGTCTAATAAGTATTTATTTATTTGTAGATACGTTTATTAAGAGCCAGGATGACTAACTACTAGTTAAAGATAATACGACATTACAAATCTTATATTAGCATATGTTTCTTCTTCAATTGCATTAATAGAAATCCGTGAAATTCGCGTCTTTCAGCTCATTTATGCCGAGAAGATCGGGATATGTAGATTCCCGGGCATGTCGGGAATTAAAACGGGGTATCGAAAAATAATTAAGATATAAATTGTTCCTCTTACTTATTCACTAAACTTAAAAACACATTAATTTTCGTCTTTTAGCTCATTTATGCCTAGAAGATCGGGATATGTAAATTCCCGGGCAACATCCGATAATCAGCACGGGGTATCTAAAAATAATTACAATATAAACTTCTCCATTTATTTAAACATAAAAAATGATTTTCGTTTTCACCTCATTTATGCCAAGACGATCGGGGTAAGTAGATTCCCGGGCAACGCGGGGTATCTAATAATAATTACGATATGAATTTATAATTGATTTTCCTTATATTTATTCAACTAAAGACAATAACATTACTTTTCATTTATTTAGTCATAGCATAGCAGCGCACAGTACTGTACAATAATAACTTTAGAGTTTTATATGATTTTGTTTTCTTTGCGGTCCGGAACATTTAAATAACTGGCAGGAGGAATTAATGTTTCGACAATTTATGGTTGGGTTTATTTATCTTCCGTGTAATAGGAGGGTAAATTGAATAAGACTCTGATGGTTTTGTTAGGACTGGCACTTGCTATTAGCGAGTGCCAAATATTAAAATGAACATTACGTCATAACCGATTAATTTATGGACTCATGTTTAATGGAAGTAAATAAAAATAATAATATCCAGGAAGACATAAATAAGAGGATACAAAATGCTAAGAAATGTTATGTTTCAATAAATAAAGTATTTAAATTCAAAATAGTACACACGTGAAACAAAAACAAGTTTGTATGAAACACTAATTAAACCAGTGTTAATTTACAGGAGTGAAACCTGGGTTCTCACTAAACATGACAAAATCTCAACTGGCTGATTTTGAAAGAAAGATACTCAGAAGGATATATGAACCTATTAAGAAAAAATGCGTTATTTAATGTAAATAACACTAACAAATTGAGAATGGATGTAAACATTAATAAAATTAAATACATGTTCACATATAGAAATACACTATATAATGGAAATTGACAGTTAATGATAAGTGAGGAAATTTTGAAGAAGCAGATCCAAGGTGTTTCAGACAAAACATAATCCAAGCTGTTTATATTTTAAAACTCACGCCCGAGTATTTAAATAGGTGGTGTAGGGCTACTGAATAATATGAGATGCTTCGGACTATAATTAGAGATTCGATTAAACTTGACGAGTAACAAGAAATAACCAACTATTTTTACAAAATTTAGTCTTTACGGTAGAGAATATTTCAGCAAATAACGAGATATACTTTCAAAATGTACATTTTCAAAATACGGTTGGCTAAATTGTATCAGTTATTTTCCCTGCAATCTCTAAATAGGCCTGGAGATACCCCATTCCATTCTATTCATCTAATTAATTTAATTCTGGTTTATGAGTATCACATCTAAATAACTCCAACAACTGATAGATTAATCTCAGCATGATATGTTTAACTAGGTTCCTTATCTGAAATGTATAATTGAAACACGTCCATAAACACATAATTAATTAATTCAGATTATATATATATATATATATATATATATATATATATATATATATATATATATATATCCATCCATAGTAATTCTGCCCGAAGGCAGGCCCTTCACTGCAATAGCATTTTTCATTCTATGCTTGCAGCTTTACTAGCGAATTATAGGTGTTGATAGCTTCCCGTTGCTTTCCGCACCGGTGAAGGATGATGATAATGATGATGATGATGGCCATATGATTTCGGGGACCGTTTGGGCCTTATATTTTTTCCTGACATTTGTCTTACAGGTGAGGAAAAACCCCGATAAAAACCTCACCCAGGAAAACTGCGCCGACTGGGAATTGAACCCGCGCCCGCTGCGTGATAAGGCAGCACGCTACCTCGAGACCACAGCGGTGGACTATATATATAATTATTCTGTATGTGTGTTCGCCACTCTACTCCTCCTAAACTACTGTTTCGATATTGATTAAATTTGTTGTGTATGTCTAATTGGTTCCCTCGATAGTTTGGATTCACAATTGTACCCTCTAAAACTGTTAGGTGTAGGAATTCATCTGAAGTTAAAATTTAAAAATCGCTCTCACAGTCACATTTTTTGACGTTTCACAAAGAAACTCAGTATATCTTATTAAATAAATCTAAATAAGTATTATCCAAAAATGAATGGAATCCGACAATTAGAAGTGGAGATTTACCTGAAATCCGAACTGCCTAAAACGACTGGATCGATTTTGACGAAAATTTCTCTGTATGTTTGAGTGGGTCCATGGATGGTTTAGATTCAAAACTGGACCCTCTAAAAAGGATTTGGTGTAGGAGTTCACTTGAAGTGAAAATTATAAAATCGCTCTAGCGGGCATAATTTTCGATGATTTCACAACGAAACTCAGATAGATAGATATATAGATAGATAGATAGACAGACAGACAGACAGACAGACAGACAGATAGATAGATAGATAGATAGATAGATAGATAGATAGATAGATAGATAGATAGATAGATATATAGACAGACAGATAGATAGACAGACAGACATACAGACAGACATACAGATAGACAGATATATAGACAGATAGATATATAGATAGATAGATCGACAGATAGATAGATAGACAGACAGACAGGCATATAGATAGATAGATAGATAGATAGATAGATAGATAGATAGATAGATCATCGGTTGTTTAATGTCTTTGACATCTTCCGATTCCTAATAGCCAATTTTGTCGGTCCATCCAATTTTCTGGTTGTAGATGGTTCTCCTTCGTAATGCATTCTCTGACTCCAGCAAGTTTTAGGTCTTCCTCTTTCCTCAGGTGTTCATTTCAAAACACATAATTTCTGCTGCCGCCAGGATTCGTTCAAGAAGATCTTCCTCCAACTCGACAGGTATAGTACTACCCCTAGAAACCTAACAGAAATAAGCCGGTCGGATTAAAAACAAAACTCATTAAAATAAACCGAGGTAGGTAGGTATATTATCCAAAAATAATCAAAATCCGACAATTAGAAATAAAGGTTTACATAAAATCCGAAATTAAAAACTAACAACCGTCATGTTTGGTTGATCTCAGCGTTTACCATACTTCGACTACCCGTTGTTTAGATTGGCAAACAAGTTTTTTAAGCGTGTAGTCATCAGTCACATTGCGTCCGACGGAAAGATAACTCACTGAAGAAGTTTTTTAAAACAGAAATTAATTTTAAATGAGGACTACTGATATATCAGCAACTTATTTTAGTATTTTTACATTTTTACTACATAACCTCAACTCCGATTTACAGCTAATTTTAGAAGCGCTAATATATGAGGTAACTAATCATTAAATGGCTACTTTTCGAAAGGAACTTTGAGGTTCCATTGTAGTTTAATTATATTACAATTCCATCTTGTATTATTCGAGAGAAAGGGATTCAATCCTAACCACCATATTATCAGAATTAGGTCAGAAGCTCCCTCAAACAAATATTACAATGTAATTCGTTTCTCGCTCATAAGCCACATTAGCGAGCGGGAGTTCATCGGATCAAAAAACATTTTTTCGTTATTTTCAGCAGTATCTGGGAGAACATTCAGCACCAAATCCTATTAAATTCACTTTGATGTCTGAATGGATGAAGTGAAGAGATAATAAAAAGTTACAAATGTTTATACGAAATTGAAAACAAACGAGCAAAACAAACACTCTGACCTGTTTCCAACAGGCATATGTAATAAATTTCATGAATCTAAAAGCAACTACAAAATCCGCGTCGAAACTGCAAATGGATTGTTAGAGGGGGGTTAAAAGTTAACGGGAGATATCCAACAACAGTCACAGGAATTCCGTGAATAATTTATGACTTTAAATACCCTATGCCCTCACTTAGCTCTCTCGAGTTCAGGAATACTGTTCCTCACGTAGTAGTTCAGTGTATATCCGGATTAGGTGAACTGAATCATCAAGATTAAATGAAATGAATGAAAACGACTTGGTATATCTGGAAAATGTTTTTCTAGATTATTCTAGCGTTCTATTATGTGTAGATTTGATATGTAGTTTTTTTAAAACAAATTTAAACAAGCTAACTGAGGATGGTGTTTCACACCCTGTGTCACTTTTGGTTATGGAAACAAAATGGAAACAAAATTTATGACTGAAAAATATAACAGATCCTACTTAAATGAGGAATGTACGCAGTGGTATAAGTTCTTAACATTAGGCGAAATTCTATCGCAAACATACTTGCTATAAGAAAAGCACCTTGATCCTCGGTCGATATGGTTTAGCATTCGCATTACAATCAAGAAAGATCACTGAAAACTCTTGTCTAAACACTGAAGCAGGTTGTTTGTGTTACATATGAAGTGTATTCTTCTGGAATTTGAACACAGAATTACGTGTTGCTTTGGGATGAAGGTTTCAGCAAATAATGTGATGAGAATTCGAATTGGAACTCATTGCCTCGATTTGAATTGGAACTCTTTGCTTTGGGTTTTTTTTATTACAGAGACAAACTACAAGATTCCACTCATTAGAGTAGAAGTGCGTACTATGCTACTAATGTGTTACAACAGGTTCATGAATCTCCATATCCTTGTGATAGGGAATGAGTTTCACTCGAATCTTAGGAACTACTTGCGAATTAAACATTCTTGGCATTTGTCTTATAGGTGAGGAAATATACCGAAAAAACCTCACCCATCAAACTTGGTTCGATCAAGGATCAAACACGGCTTCCCCTGTGCCTGAGACAAGATATAAACACGAGATAAAAGCGAGAAACTATTATTATTATTATTATTATTATTATTATTATTATTATATTATTATTATTATTATCTGGTCCAGAGGGTCGCGGGTTCAAACCTGGCCGGGGTGGATGGATTTTTTAGGATGGAAAAATCCAAGGAGAAAGTCCTCCGGGAGGGACTTTAAGCCGTAGGTCCCGAGTCTGAAGATTTTCAGGCTCGTAAAAGATCCTTAAGCCTGAATGAAGAGGCTTCTAAGCAAAATTTACCGAATTTTCCCGTCGTAGTACTGTCTTGGTTTCTTAGATTTAAGTATGAGACGAAACGCTGACCACGGACCACTCAAATGACATCTATACGAAAAAAAGTGTAACTAAATTAGTGTGGTTCAAATTCTTCCCTGTAGGGGGAGAGCACCTAAATCTCTGTTAAGGGAAAACATGGGCTTACAAGAAAAATATTATTGTTGTTGTTGTTAACTGATTAACAGTCATTGCTCGAGTATTTACACAATTTTAGGTCACCAATGGGTTTAACGACCCTGAAAACTATGGATGACGTACTAATTTCGATCAATTAGGACATTTAATTTATCTACGCTTCTCATCCCTATATAGGCACTAGGGATTTAACTTTGGCTTAAATAATATCGGGACTGCCACCAATAAGCTTCACGTCCTCAAAATCTATGGATTCGACCCCAATTTCAGCGGGTCGTTTTCGATTATTTGTATCTGTCACTCTTTCTCTCCCCTAGAGGATGACATTAAATATTTCCTGTCGTCAAACAGGCAAGGAACCCCGAAAACTATGGATTCGATACTGACCTCGAACATTTTGGACATTTTAATATTTTTACCACTTATAACCCTTCCCCCACTATTAAGTGATCCCGAAATATATTGACTCGACTTTCTCGATACTTTTTAAGTCACTCCCCTTTTACATCCCTCCTATGACAGTTAGGGTCTCTTAAGTCACTTACCTCACAGGTATATTTTCTGGATTGTAGGTTATGTATGTAACGAGTTTGGTTTAAATTGCTCCAGGCGTTCCAGATTCATTGGGGAAAAAAAATTGACCGTTCTTTATTATTTTCAGATTTGAAGATTTTTTGTATTGTAAGCCCATGTTTTCCCTTTACAGAGATTTAAGCACTCTCCCCCTACAGGGAAGAATTTGAACCATACTAATTTAGTTATACTTGTTTTCGTATAGATGTCGTTTTGAGTGGTCCGTGGGCAGCGTTCTGCCTCATACTGACATCTAGGAAACCAAGGTAGTACTAGGACGGGAAAATTCGGTAAATTTTGCTTAGAGGCCTTTTAATTCAGGCTTAAGGATCTTTACGAGCCTGAAAATCTTCAGACTCGGTACCCACGGCTTAAAATCCCTCCCAGAGGACTTTCTCCTTGGATTTTCCATCCTAAAAAAATCCATCGACCCCGGCCGGGTTTGAACCCGCAACCCTCGGGAGCATAACCACTAGTCCACCGCTGCCGATACAGAGAAAAAAACCAAGTAAATCACTTTTTCCTTACATTTTCTTTTAGTTGTACTACTCGTACATCAGAATTTCTTTACCCGTATACCACATTTTGGAAGTAAATAATCACATTCTTAAACTGATTCACATAGAGTTTCTATGGAGAATCTAATGTCACCTCAAACTCCATTTAGACAAAAAAAATTAACTTACCTAGATATTTCCATGTACCCATCATTTTAATCCCTTTCCTCATACATATATATACATACACACGTATATGCATATAAACAATAATTCATTTACATTATTATTATTATATTATTATTGTTGTTGTTGTCCGGTGGTCAGGGGTTAATTTTTTTTGCCTCTGGTGCCGAGAGTCGGAGGTTCTAACCCGATCGGGGTAGATGGGAAATCCAAGGGACAGATTTAAGCCCTCGGGTCCCAAGTCGCAATATTTTCGGGCCTATGAGCAAAATTTAATCGGCGTTTCCATCCAAATAATATTTTAGTTGCCTATTCGATATCTCTTCGAGGCGTTGTTCAAACCACAAATCGCGCTGACAAAAGTATGGAGATAAGAGTAATTATATTAACTTGGTTAAATATTGTTTGTCCTGGTGAGTGGAAGAGAAGGTCACTTTGCCTTAAGTCCACCAGGCTAAATAAATAACTCCGAAGGAAAGCAGCCTTGTCCCCACTTATTAGTGTCTTAATATTATGATATTATTATTATTATTATTATTATTATTATTATTATTATTATTATTATTATTATTATTATTATTACTATTCTTATTACTATTATTAGTAACAGTACTAGTAGTAATAGTTAGTAGTAGTGGTAGTAGTAGTAGGAGTACTAATAGTGGTAGTAGTAGTAGCATTATTCTTCTTCTTCCTTCCAAGTATTAGGCCAAGGCCTGTTACGATCCTACAGAAACTTTTCCCTCCAGCGTTTCATAGGACCGCCCAGAGATCTTCGTCCTCTTGGTATATAATTATAAACAGCTTTGGGGATCCGATTTAAACTCAATCTTTCAAGATGGTGTTTCCAATTTAGTTGGTACTGTTTAATATATTCCAAAACTGGCGTAGTGTTCAAATCTTTGAGATAAAGGTGTTCCTTTTCCGATCCCATCTGCTGTAACCCGCTGTTCTGCACATGAATCTCATTTCACAAGCCGTTATTCTGCTTTCATGTTGTCTTTTTAGTGTCCATGCTTCACTACCATAGGTCAACACTGGTCTAGCCGAAGTGTTATATAAACGTAATCTGGTGTTTTTTTTTGTACAAGGGATGGTTTCATAACTTGATTAATAATTCCTAAACTTTTATTATAACTATTAATTTCTTCAAGGATATCCTTTCATCCCAGATAGAAAGAAGATAATATCCAAGATATTTAAATTGATTAGATCACTCTAAAATTTTATTCTGGAGACTGATTTTACTTTGTATGGCGTCCTTCCCATGAAATGCCATAATTTTAGTTTTGTTAATTGTATTATTATTATTATTACTATTAGTAGTAGTAGTAGTAGTAGTAGGAGCGGCAGCAGCAGTAGTAGTAGTAGAAATAGTTGTAGTAGTAGTAGTATTATTATAAAAGAAAAGTTTGTGGTTTTGAACAATGAAATAATATAATGAGTGAAATTCAGAAGCTAGTAGTCCCTGTAGAGTAACATTCGGCAATGTACAAGTTTAAGTTGAGTAGTTTTCTAACTTCTACAGATCGTATTGCGTGGAAATGACATGCATTACTTGTAGTTGATTCAACGGCGAAAAATACTTTGATTCTAAAAAAAAAAAAAAGAAACGAATGTTGAAAACAACAAGGACAAACTAGGTCACTAGGTTATGTGAGTAATCCAGTATTACAATGGGAAGATGCGGCTCTCTCACTGGGATCACAGATAATGCTGGACTCAGTGACCAGATTAAAAAAAAAAAGATCGTAATCTCAAGTCCATGGGAGAATACTAAATTTAGTTCCTTTGATTCTTCTAAAGCAACTAATATTAGAACTGAAAATGTTACATTGTTTCTACCAGAATAATTATCATATAAACAAGAACATTTATACTACAGTGAGTGTAAGAATGGATAAGTTCAACAATTAACATGCTTACGTTTCGTCTTCTTCTTCTCTCTCCTTTTATGTGATAGACCTAGTGGTCTATTACGGTCTCAATCCAACGTTTGAAGGGTCTGCCCAAAGATCTCTTGCCTGGTGGCTGGTAATTTAAGATCTGACGTGGTATTCTTGTTCTGCTCATTCTTCGTACGTGAGATTTCCAGTTGTTTTTGTATTTTTGTACATATTTTCCATGACTGATTCTGTGTGTAATTCTTTGAGAATCTCAGAATTCCTTTTATGGTCTGTCCTTGAATAGCCCGCAGTACGTCTCTTCTTTAATTGGAAAAGTACATCCTTCAGGCCACTCTTCCATCATAACCATTTTTTAGGAAATTATTTGTATTTATTTATTTATTTAGCCTGGTGGAGTTAAGGCCATGTGGCCTTCTCTTCCACTCACCAGGTCAAACATACATTACATCAGAATATAACAATCATAATTAACTCTAATATTAATACTAAATGAAGATTTGATCAATCAGATAATATCTATTATATTATGATATATAATACAATCAGTTAATGATAGATACCATTAAGACTAAAATTAATAATAAAATGTATTCAAGCAAGATAAATTAAGTTGTTGATAGACCTTCCCTGTCTGTTTTATATAAAAACAAACAAAAATAATCAGATATAGAAAATTAATTTTACGGTTATACAATATTTAGACAAATGAAAATATTTGTTAATTTTAAATATAATTATATTGAAGGATTATTAAAGTTTGACAGTCTGACATAGGACGGAAGGGAATTCCATGTTTTGGCAAGTGAGACTGTAAGAGATAATAAATAATACACAGTGTGATGAGGAGGGATATAAAGGACAATGCGCTGATCGGATCGAGTGTCAAGATTATGTGTATCGGATAGTCTGATGAAGCGGCGTGATATATAATTAGACGATCATGTGTGAAGTATTTTATAGATAAGGGATAGAGAATGGGCAGTCTACGAATTCTTAGACGAAGCCACGATAATTGATCCAGGGACAGGCGTAACATGGTCAAATTTGGGAATATCACAAATAAACGTACTGTGGAATCACTTTCAATATTTTCAATGCTGGTTTGCGTTTATTATGCAACAGAACAATAATTTTAGGTTCTTACTCTGTTGATTTTAATGAAGTTCAAAGTAAATTCCGTTGAAATATTAGTCATAATATAAAAATCTTCATCGTCATCATCATCATCAACAACAAGGATTAAGCCCAATAGCCTGTTCCGATCTCATTATAGGTCGAATTGGTCCTTCCATCTCTTTAATGGTATTCCCAACATTCTTCTCCCTTTTGGTTTTATAATTACACATTCTTCGTGGTATGCGCTGTTCATTCATTCGTAATACGTGCTGAAGATAAGCATTTTGATAATATTTTATTCTTTTATAGAGATTAAATTTATTACGTTCTGTTCTTACATCTTCGTTTTTCTTTTTATCGGTCCTTTGGCATCCTGCTATTGCTCTCAACATCTTCATTTCAGCAGCCTCTATTTGTTTACTATCTGCCTTTGTTAATGTCCAGGTTCACATCCATAGATAAGAGATGGAACTGCCAATACTTTGTAGAACTTCAAAATAGTTTCTTTTCTAGTGTTATTCAATAAAGTGCGTTTAATTGTGCCACATAGATAATTGAATCGTTGTATTTTAGTGTGTTTATCTAAATTTATGTCATTGCCTAAATTACATCCCAAATAATTAAAATTCTGAACTTGGT
>JASPKZ010000766.1:0-46228 GCA_030220185.1 Diploptera punctata
ACAGTGAACACAGGGACTAGCCCCATTCCTCAGAGGGATTCAAACAGTGGAAAACACCGTGGTCTATTCCCATTCATCGGGCCGTGATTCAAACCAGTGTAAACACTGCTTCCTAATCTCAATCACCAACAGGGATAAAAACAGTGGAACCACCGGGACGAATCCCATCATCAGCAGAATTCAAACAGCGTAACTCCGGGCTAGCCCATCAGCAGCATGATCAAAAGAGTGAAACACCTGGAGTATTTCCATCGTCATCGAGGATTCACAACAGTAAAAGAAAGACTCGGGACTTTCCCATCATCAGCAAGATTAAAAAGGAAACACCAGGACTAGTACCATCATCATCAGTATTCAAAACAGTGAACCGACTGGTACTAATCTCATTACCAGCAGGGAAAAAAAATGAAACACCGGGACGCATCCTCATCATCACGCAAGATTCAAAACAGCGAAACCCTGCGGACTAGTCCCATTAATTATCCGTATTCGAAACAGTGAAATGCCGGGACTAATCCCATCATCAGCAGGATTTCAAAACAGTCAAACACAGGGATCAGTCCCGATGATCAGCAAGTTTCGAAACATCGAACACCCGGGACTAGTCCCATCATCAGCAGGAGCACAAAAAGTGAAACATCGGAACTAGACCATCATCAGGCAGTATTTACACAAAGCGGAAAAAAAACCGGGACTAGTACCATCATCAGGATTCAAAAAATTGAAACATCGGGCACCAGAACAATGAACAGCAAGTTCAAAACCAACAATGAGAAACCGGGACTAGTACTATCATCATCATGATTCAAAACAGTTAAACACCGGGACTAGTCCATCATCAGCAGGATTCAAAACAGTGAAATACAGGGAGCAGTTCCATGATCAGCAAGTTTCGAAACAGCGAAACACCGGGACTAGTCACATCATCAACATAATTCAGAAAACCGGGACTTGTCCTATCGTCAGTAGGATTCAAAAAACTGAAACACCGGTACTAGTCCCATCATGAGCAGGATTAAAAAAACCCAAACCCCGTGACTAGTCCCATCATCAGCTGGATTCAAAACAGTGAAACACAGGGACCAGTCCAATGATCAGCAAGTTTCGAAACAGCGAAACACCGGGTCTAGTCCCATCATCAGCAGGATTTAAAAATGTGAAGCACTGGGACTAGTCCCAACATCAGCAGGATTCAAAAAAGCGAAACAGCGGGACTAGTACCATCATCAGCGGGATTCAAAAAAACCGAAACACCAGGACTAGTCCCATCATCAGCAGGATTCAAAACAGTAAAACACCGGGACTAGTCCCATCATCAGCAGGATCCAAATAGTGAAAAACAGGGAACAGTCCCATGATTAGCAAGTTTCGAAACAGCGAAACACCGGGACTATTCCCATCAACAGCAGGATTCAAAACAGTGAAACACAGGGACTAGTCCCATTATCAGCAGGATTCAAAAACAGTGAAACCCCGGGACTAGTCTCATCATCAGCAGGATTCAAAAGAGTGAAACACAGGGACTAGCCCCATCATCAGCAGGATTGAAAACAGTGACACACCGGGACTAGTCACATCATTAGCAGAATTCATAGCAGTGAATCACCGTGACTAGTAAAATCAGCAGCACGATTCAAAACAGTGAAACACCGGGACTAATCTCATCATCAGCAGGATTCAAAAAAGTGAAACATCGGGACAGGACCCATCACCAGCAGGATTCAAAAGAGTGAAACACCGAGATTAGTCTCATCATCAGCAGGATTCAAAACAGGGAAACACCGGGACTAGTTTCATCACCAGCAGATTTCAAAGCAGTAAAATACCGGGACTAGTTTCATCATCAGCTGGATTCAAAGCAGTAAAACACCGGGACTAGTCCCATCATCAGCAGGATTCAAAACAGTGAAACACTGGTACTAATATCATTACCAGCAGGATAAAAAAATGAAACAGCGGGACTCATCCCATCATCAGCAGGATTCAAAACAGCGAAACACTGCGACTAGTCCCCTTATCAGCCGGATTGGAAACAGTGAAATGCCGGGACTATTCCCATCATCAGCAGGATTCAAAACAGTTAAATACAGGGATCAGTCCCATGATCAGCAAGTTTCGAAACAGCGAAACACCGGGACTAGTCCCATCATCAGCAGGATCAAAAAAGTGAAACACCGGGACTAGACCCATCATCAGCAGGATTAAAAAAAGCGAATAACCGGGACTAGTCCCATCATCATCAGGATTCAAAAAAGTGAAACATCGGGACCAGACCCATGAACAGCAAGTTTCAAAACAATGAAAAACCGGGTCTAGTACCATCATCATCATGATTCAAAACAGTGAAACACGGGGACTAGTTCCATCATGAGCAGGATTCGATACAGTGAAATACAGGGAGCAGTTCCATGATCAGCAAGTTTCGAAACAGCGAAACACCGGGACTAGTCACATCATCAACAAGATTCAGAAAACCGGGACTTGTATCGTCAGTAGGATTAAAAAAACTGAAACACCGGTACTAGTCCCATCATCAGCAGGATTAAAAATAGCCAAACACCGGGACTAGTCCCATCATCAGCTGGAGTCAAAACAATGAAACACAGGGACCAGTCCCATGATCAGCAAGTTTCGAAACAGCGAAATACCGGGTCTAGTCCCATCATCAGTAGGATTTAAAAATGTGAAGCACTGGGACTAGTCCCAACATCAGCAGGATTCAAAAAAGCGAAACACCGGGACTAGTCCCATCATCAGCAGGATTCAAAAAAGCGAAACACCAGGACTAATCCCATCATCAGCAGGATTCAAAACAGTAAAACACCGGACTAGTCCCACGATTTAAAACAGTGAAACACCGGGACTATTCCCATCAACAGCAGGATTCAAAACAGTGAAACACAGGGACTAGTCCCATTATTAGCAGGATTCAAAACAGTGAAACCCCGGGACTAGTCTCATCATCACCAGGATTCAAAACAGTGAAACACAGGGACTAGCTCCATCATCAGCAGGATTCAAAACAGTGAAACACCGGGTCTAATCCCATCATCAGCAGGATTCAAAACAGTGAAAACAGGGACTAGCCCCATCATCAGCAGGATTCAAAACAGTGGAACACGGGGTCTAGTCCCATCATCAGCGGGATTCAAAACAGTGAAACACTGCTACTAATCTCATCACCAACAGGATTAAAAACAGTGAAACACCGGGACTAATCCCATCATCAGCAGAATTCAAAACAGCGTAACTCCGGGACTAGGCCCATCAGCAGCATGAATCAAAAGAGTGAAACACCGGGAGTAGTTCCATCATCAGCAGGATTCAAAACAGTAAAAGACCGGGACTATTCCCATCATCAGCAAGATTAAAAAAGGAAACACCAGGACTAGTACCATCATCAGCAGGATTCAAAACAGTGAAACACTGGTACTAATCTCATTACCAGCAGGGAAAAAAATGAAACACCGGGACTCATCCCATCATCAGCAAGATTCAAAACAGCGAAACACTGCGACTAGTCCCATTATTAGCCGGATACGAAACACTGAAATGCCGGGACTATTCCCATCATCAGCAGGATTCAAAACAGTCAAACACAGGGATCAGTCCCATAATTAGCAAGTTTCGAAACAGCGAAACACCGGGACTAGTCCCATCATCAGCAGGATCAAAAAAGTGAAACACCGGGACTAGACCCATCATCACCAGGATTCAAAAAAGCGAAAAACCGGGACTAGTCCCATCATCATCAGGATTCAAAAAAGTGAAACATCGGGACCAGACCCATGAACAGCAAGTTTCAAAACAATGAGAAACCGGGACTAGTACTATCATCATCATGATTCAAAACAGTTAAACACAGGGACTAGTCCCATTATTAGCAGGATTCAAAACAGTGAAACCCCGGGACTAGTCTCATCAACAGCAGGATTCAAAACAGTGAAACACAGGGACTAGCCCCATCATCAGCAGGATTGAAAACAGTGACACGCCGGGACTAGTCACATCATTAGCAGGATTCATAACAGTGAATCACCGTGACTAGTAACTTCAGCAGCAGGATTCAAAACAGTGAAACACCGGGACTAATCTCATCATCAGCAGGATTCAAAACAGTGAAACATCGGGACCGGACCCATCATCAGCAGGATTCAAAACAGTGAAACACCGAGATTAGTCTCATCATCAGCAGGATTCAAAACAGGAAAACAACGGGACTAGTTTCATCATCAGCAGGATTCAAAGCAGTGAAACACCGGGACTAGTCCCATCATCAGCAGGATACAAAACAGTGAAACTCCGGGACTAGTACCATCATCAGCAGGATTCAAAACACGGGGACGAGACCCATCATCAGCAGGATTAAAAACAGTGAAACACCGAGATTAGTCTCATCATCAGCAGGATTCAAAACAGTGGAACACCGGGACTAGTCTCATCATCAGCAGGATTCAAGACAGTGAAACACCGGGACTAGTCCCTAAGCGATACAGGTAAATAACTAATAAGGTTGAGGAGACGTACCTTTTAGGTAAATATTTCGTAATTTCATATATTAATTTGGATAGAATTAGATATTCCTTTATGTTGTCTTTGTTCGGCTTGTTTTCTTATCCATTATTCCAAAATTTTTATAGTGGTTTCAATAGGGACGCTGGGAAACAATGAAACTAAAGCAAATGACACTAATCTGCCTGTTGGTTCTAAATGTGTACTCTCTAATTTTTCTATGTAATGAAATGAGTTATCATTTGAAAGATTATCATATTCTGCCATTTTTTATTCACTACATAACCATTTGGATATTAGATATGTAGGTGACCCTATACTCATTTTGTTTCCACCCCTTATGAGTTTTTTTGGAGACTATGCATTTTGAGATTTGTAGGGTTTGAAATCTTCAGCTTCAATTTTTGTTTTGTTAAAATGAATATAAATAGTGTAAATCAAGAGTTATTATCACAGGTGTAATGGCTATTATAGAGCTAAAAATCAACTGTCAAATTTAAAAACAGGTTTCTGAAAAAATTAAAATAAATTCTTTCTACTGGCATTATCTTTACAGTTTCAAGCATGTAATCTCTGTTCGTCATTTCAGTAATAAGCAGTATATTCACAACAAAATAAAAATAACATGAAAAAGATTTAGGACGAGTTGAATGAACATTCATAAAACTTCAAGATGCAATTTATGACAACTGATGGCAATATTGTGCTCACAGGTTAATGTTAAATGTTGTGTATAATCCAGTATAACAAATACACACTAACTGGTTATGCTTGTTCCAACTTACACATATAAATGTGTTATTCAAGTGTCGGGTAAAGAAATGAGTTTCAAACTAAAGAAAATGTGTTTTTGTTAATTAAGCTGCACCCAAACATCCGTTATCTACTCATTATGTCTAACTTAATGCCTATTAAGTTATTGCTTCTGATAGAATGACTTATTACAAACTGATAATTTCAATTGTTTCTCATTACTAGGATCTGGATTCGTATGTAATTACATATTTTTTCCTTGATATTTTCCTTCATAAAAAACGAAAATGTTGACGGTTCACATAAATCTAGACCTTGTACTCAAGTTTGACATTACATTTTTTACATATTTACTACACATTTATTGGAATATTGCATATTTTAACATAAATGGTGTTTGAATATAAATTTACAAAATTATTGTGTACAGTGCTAGGAAACAGGTAAAATTTCTGTATGATTTGTTCTCAACTCAGTTCCAAGGTTCAGAATATTGACAGGTCATAGTCACATCACTATATCATTATACATTTTCTAGTCTATCCTGCCCTACAAAAAATATCTCAATGCAAACCCTTTATAGTTTTTTAGGGAAAAAATAACTTGGAATATCCCACAATTAAACACAATGCAAACCTTCATTAAGGTATGTATACCCCAGTCGCTAGGTCTCCCGCTCAGAAGTTAAGGTTATATTACGGGTAAAGGTAGAACTCACCCCGTACTGCTAAGAAGCAAATGGTTGAGTGGCAGTGAACATCTACCACAACCAATCAGTGCTCCTGATGCAGCAATAGCTTGCTAGCAAGGTTTGACATTGCTGAGATGATGTCAGCTAACCGCATACATAAAGCAGCCCCTCCCACTGAATATCCATATCGGCAACACTGTCATTAAATGTCAGGGCTGGAGAAGAGTGACTGGGGTATAGCTTTCTTGTAAAAGTATAGCCTTCTTTTTTTGTATCTGCTCCTCCCCCCAAAAGTATTTATACACATCTTAAAAATATTCTAAGTCTCACATTAATAGAGAGAATATTCTCATTTTTTATTGTGCAGACATTACGAACTAAATTACAATTTAGCTTTTTTAACAGTTTGTGATTTTATCATCCGTATTTTTAAAAATCTTCAACATTTATTTTCTTTTTATGCGAAACTGCACTAGAAAAATTAGGCCACGATCATTTGGTAGAGTTACGTTCATTGAGTATTAGGTTACCTGAATGTGTAAATTTAATTTGACTGCCACAGAAATAATTAAATGAATCATATAAATACAGTCATTAAAAGGAGTAAGAAAGGGTGATTTCACTAATGATTTTTTCCACCACACTAACTAGGGAACCTACCTTGAAATTTCTCGCAGGGTAGCGCCGTGATGTACCAATTGCAATTATTGATAATTGCAAGCCGGATATATTCCAACTTTAATTCTACCCCACCTTAAAGATAAAACTTTGCAATAAATTTTTGGGTCCACAAAAATTAGTCGTTTTTAACAGCAAGGCACAGAAATCGAAGCCAGAATCCAGCAATCTCAGCCAATAACACGGAGAAGACAGATTCCCTGCATGACTAAGAGCGGTGTGAAGTGAGGCGAGACGCGGAGCTGACGGCAAGTATTGGAGGTTATCCGATATACCAATTTAGTTGTTGTATTATTTCCTTATCGTTTAAATGAGAGATTTTGCGCTGGATAATATTGCCTTACAGTTAAAAATGCATATTTTTGTGGACACGGCCTTTATATATATCAACGCTTATCTGAATTATACTTCAAGGTGGCATATTTCGGCTGCAATGGTTGACAGTTTGCTTGTCAGATAAAAAACAATTTCGATATAATTTTCAAGTATTACACGATAAAATTGACTTTGTCAAATTATGTGAATGAATATGGTTTCACACCCCTGTATATAGGACAGGACTGACTTTTGTTTCGGACAGTTCTCTATGGGATAATGGTCCCGCAGTACAAGGATAGATTTGGCAATACAGAGTAATATCCTCCGTTTGTGACATATATCTGTGATGCATAACCATGACGACACATGTCAATGAATCAGTTAGTCAGCTGTCATGTGATTTGCTACCGGGAATAAGACCGACTCTACTGTACACCAGGGTAATACAAACATGTTGCTCCATTACACCCTAAAGCTGTTACAAATAACTCTTTTAAAATGGAATACAATTTAAGAATATGAAACAATATTTTCTAGAGCTTTGATATTCTGGAGTGGAATGTGAGGATAGATCAAAGATATCGTGCACGAAATTAAGTGTGGGATATTATGATTTCGTCTGACCATTTTCAGTTTTTTTTTCAAGTTTTCACTTAGTAGGCCCGTATTGATTTCATTGAATGTCAGTGAATGTAGATGAAAATAGCTTTGACTACCTCATTGTTACCTGCAAAACAAAACAAAACAAAACAAAACAAAAAAATTGATCATGGATAACTATGAACGAAAGTGTTATAAGCATTTGCTCCTTCTACTACACCATTCCGACAAATAGTTGTTGAAATGCAAGAAACACTAAGTACTGTACTTTGAGAGTTGTACATAAATAATATAAACATCTAAAATTATAAGTAAATTTATGTGGAAATAACTAAGGTTATATGAGGCGGTCAGAGGACAAGGATACAAGTGACATTTAAAAAAAAAATTGAGTTAAGTGTGGAAACGGTTAGCTAATATGACAAACTGTTTGGTGGACTCGAGCTTAGAATGTTGTATTTTTTAATGTTTCTAATAATTTTACGTGAAGATTATTATTATATTATTAGTATTTAATATAGTGCTGGTGATTCTACGAGCTGCATTAATTTACCAAATATTATTATTTCTGAATCAGAATCTGATGAACATGGGCATTAATGTAATGTTAGCGTTCATGGTAACTAGAATATTTTAACTATGTTATCTATATTTTCACAACTGTATATTAAAATAATACTTTTTAGAAATACATTTTGAGATAATTGGAAATTATTTAACAATCTAAAGATATAATACAATTTATAACTACAGGATTTGCAATATAATAAAGGGGTTCTCTAAGTTTTTTTTAAAA
The DNA here is from genome assembly GCA_030220185.1 of Diploptera punctata. Classification (NCBI taxonomy): domain Eukaryota; kingdom Metazoa; phylum Arthropoda; class Insecta; order Blattodea; family Blaberidae; genus Diploptera; species Diploptera punctata. The sequence continues at coordinate 8,349 of JASPKZ010000766.1, forward strand.
TATGAATATTAACCATTGGTGTGGTTTTTGTTTTCTTGACTCATTCCAAAGAATGTGGCATTGAAGAACCTGGCATTAAAGGACCTACAGAAGAAGAAGATTCTCCAATATTGCATGTTGGTGGAAAGAGGATTAGTAAACTAGAAAATTGGGATAAAAATAAACAAAAAGTGGAAGGAATGAAGGCAAACAGAATATAGACAGGAAGGGAAACACTTATGTGGAGAGGTGGATAAGAGAATGTATCGATAAATGCAAGTTTAAGTATAATGAACTTGTCAATTAATCATGTCATAATATGTATCTCTTTGCATAAGTACGTATTTTCAGTCATAATAAAAAATTTGGTATGAATCTACTTTTCTTGGGTAAGCTATTTCTAAACATTCCTTGGAGAACAGGAGGTAGAAGTGAATCTTAATGAAAAAAAAAAGTTACAGTATGGGGTAATGTTTATATTAAATCTGTTCATATTTTGCAGATAAGTGGATTCATATATAAGGAACACAATTTGAGATTTGTGAGATATTCCTGGAATGTAATATTCTCATCGATCTTTAAACTTAATTTTCCCAAAATAATGTTTTATCACTATTATACCCCTTGTCCTCTGACCGCTTCATATATTCCACTCTGTTCTAGCACGTGCATTTTTTAGTAATATTAGGACCTATATATCTTAATTTAGGTTCACGACATGTGTCTTAAATATATTCATTATAATGGCTTATTTTAGGAAGTAATATTTTGAGGTTCTTTTCATTAAGTTTTTTTGAGTCTGTAATATCTTACCTCAATTTAACGTTGATTTGTTCTTGAAAATGTTTGATATAATCTTCTATATCATACTCAGCTTTCTCAGATTGATGAGATTTATGTTGTCAACCCTGGATGTCGATACCAGCCTGAAGAGGGAACTGATATCGACATCCAGGGTTCACAACATAAAACTCATCGGTCTGAAAAAGCTGAGGATGATACAGATGATTATATCGATGTATGTTAGGGAACAAATCAACATTGAATTGAGGTAGGATACTACAGACACAACAAAAACTTGATATTCATTATATCTTTTTACATGAAAATGCTTCTGTTTGTTACTTTATCATTGTACTATAAATATATTAACTACAACATTCTTATAAAATTAGTGAATTTTAAGACAAATATAAACTTATAATAAACAAAGCCAGGGCAATAAAATAACAGAGTATTTTATTAAAACACATATTCCTATATCATATAAAAAAATTTCATATTACATAATTTGACTACTTTTATTGCATGTTTGGAGATTAATATTCCACAAAATTTGGACTCAACTCTTTACTATGAAGAAGTAAATGTGTTTTAAAATTGCTCTTCAGAGAAAATGATTTGTTACAACTGGACATTTGAATAGTTTCTCATTCTATGCACAAATAAATGTTTATTAAGAGTGGATTTCTGAGAGAATGCCTTATTACAAACTGATCATTTGGAATAGTTTCTCTTTACTATGCACAAGTAAATGTGTATTAAGATTGATCTTCCTATTGAATGACTTATTAGAAACAGAACATTTGAATAGTTTCTCATTACTATGCACAACTAAATGTGTTTTAAGAGTCGACTTAAGAGAGAATGGCTTATTACAAAGAGAACATATGAAGAGTTCCTCATTACTATGCACAAGTAAATGTGTTTTAAGAGCGGACTTATGAGAAAATGATATATTACAAACAGAACATTTTAAGTGTTTTTCATTACTATGTAAAAGTAAATGAGTATTAAGATTGGACTTCTGAGAGAATGACTTATTACAAACAGACCATTTGAATTGTTCCTCACTACTATGCACAAGTAAATGTGTTTTATGAGTGGTCCTGTGAGAGAATGACTTAGTACAAACAGAACTTTTGAATTATTTCTTATTACTATGCACAAGTAAATGTTTGATAAGAATGGACTTCAGAGAGAATGACTTATTACAAACTGATCATTTGAATAGTTCCTCACTACTATGCACAAGTAAATGTGTTTTAAGAGTGATCTTGTGAGAGAATAACTTATTACAATTGAACATTTGAATAATTTCTCATTACTATGCACAAATAAATGTCTATTAAGACTGAACTTCTGAGAAAATGACTTATTACAAACTGAACATTTGAATAGATTCTCATAACTATGCAAAAGTAAATGTGTATTAAGAATGTACTTCGTAGTGAATGACTTATTACATACAGAACATTTGAATAGTTTCACATTACTATGCACAAATAAATGTCTATTAAGATGATCTTTCCGAGAGAATAACTTATTACAAACAGATCATTTGAATTGTTTCTCATTACTATGAACACGTAAATGTTTTTTTAAGATTGGACTTACAAGAGAATGACTTGTTACAAACTGAACATTTGAATGGTTTCTCATTACTATGCACAAGTAAATGTGCATTAAGATGTGCCTTCTGAGAGAAACACTTATTACAAACTGAACATTTGAATAGTTACTCATTGCTATGCTCAAGTAAATGTGTTATAAGATGGGACTTCCTATTGAATGACTTATTACAAACAGAACATTTGAATACTTTCTCATTACTATGCACACGTAAATGTGTTTTAAGAGTGGACTTATGAGAGAATGACTTATTACAAACAGAACATTTGAATAGTTTCTCATTGCTATGCACAAGTAAATGTGTTATAAGAGTGGACTTCCTATTGAATGACTTTTTACAAACAGAACATTTGAATACTTTCTCATTACTATGCACACATGAATGTGTTTTAAGAGTGGACTTATGAGAGAATGACTTATTACAAACAGAACATTTGAATAGTTTCTCATTGCTATGCACAAGTAAATGTGTTGTAAGATTGGACTTCCTTTTGAATGAATTTTTACAAACAGAACATTTGAATAGTTTCTCATTGCTATGCACAAGTAAATGTGTTATAAGATTGGACTTCCTATTGAATGACTTTTTACAAACAGAACATTTGAATAGTTTCACATTACTATGCACAAATAAATGTCTATTAAGATCCCATTTCCGAGAGAATAACTTATTACAAACAGAACATTTGAATTGTTTCTCATTACTATGAACACGTAAATGTTTTTTAAGATTGGACTTCTGAGAGAATGACTTATTAAAAAGAGAACATTCCAATAGTTTCTCATTACTATGCACAAGTAAATTTCTATTAAATTTCTTCTTGTTAGAAAATGACGTATTACAAACAGAAAAAGATTTACTTGTCAAGACCATGTCTTCTGACTGTGGGAAATGATTAGAATTGTACATTCTATCATGTCTCTGTTGAGTCTGGTCCACCTGAAAATATAACAAAAATAACCAACAGATCTGCCACACTGTTACGCGAATCTATATATCATTAATTCTAAAATGTAAAAAAAAAAAATGTCTGCAATAATGGAAAATTGTTCAATTTGTTTATTTCATACTGTGACTCATTCCAGTTCTTCACAGCCTTCAAACACAGAGCATCATTGCACATACAGTAATACTAACAAAATGTAAACAACTTGTACCTACTACGGTTTATGTGTCCTTACAAGTAAAATATTACAATACAAACATGAATTCGAATCTTAATACCTCACCTCATAAAATATCAACCTGTTACTTGCAATGTTTTAGAGTACATCTCTATAAAAAATATAACTTAATATCGACTTTGAAAGAAAAAAAAAAGTATTTTCTTGTGCCACCTAGAGGAGGCTGATTGAACTTTGAGATCAAAACATATATATCCAGGAACTTCTATATTGATTTTTGTGTTCTTTATTTTTTTCATAATGTGAGTTCTATTGGTCTATCCATGTGGTTTTAAGTTTAGTACGTACTTAAATTTTGTGATCTTGAATCTAGCAATTAGTTGCTACGACAATTTTTTATTTTTTTTCATACTTAATGCTCCTGAAATGTTGTTTAGAAGAAGTACAGATTTTATCTTATGCATATTTTACTGCAGTCCTTGAAAATAAATTGAAAAATCGCTGATTTTTGCTAAGTGATTTTTACAATATTTGTTTGCAGATTGCTTAAGCCAAGCTTGTTTATTAGTGCTAATGTGACATTCTAATGTGTAATTCTTTTTAATATAAATAACTCTCCATAGGAAACCCCTAAACACTTTACAGATCAGAGTGTAAATTTAATAATAACGAAAGTAGCAGAAATATCTCTAAGGATAACAGTAATATTAATAGTAATAATAATAATGATGATAATAATAATAATAATGATAATAATAATAATAATAATAATAATAATAATAAGAGTAATAATAATAGTAGTAGAAAATTTAACAATCATTTCGTCATGAACATTTCAGGTTTATGCTCAGTTGAGCACCTTCCTATATCTCAAGATGTTCTCAATTTTTCTAGCATTTTTTATGATTTTAGTCATATCTCAATGTTGTATAAGTTGATACTGGGATTTCTTCCTTTGTACACAATTTAAGGTTATTCTCTCAAAGATATTTAATCATGTTTTGTGCTGTAGCTAAAAGGCCTAATGCATCATAGCCCGACACACTGCTATCGGACATAAGCTGATTCGAATTCCATAGAGGAATTTTTTGAAGTTTTGACAAGGATGAGACCAGTAATGAAACTGCATCATAAGGTATTACAGTAGTTACCATAAGCAGCTAATCCAGGTTGAAAAAAGCAGACACAATGGCTTTGGGACTTAACAAGATGACCACATATCACTGCAAGAATGGCTGGATAATTGTCCACCCCTGCAAGTGGCATATGTGGATGTAAGGTCAGAAAATAGCTTGAAGGCCAAGGTCCTACTTAACATGTTAAGTCATGGAGTTTAGCTTTTAGTTTTGTGTATGTTTGGATATCTTCTACTATGTTTCGAACATTTAATATCTAATAGATATCAAGATTGTCTTTTTATTCAGTCTAATTAGAAATTAAAAAGGATGATAAGAAATCTCAATTATATAGCATTTAATTTGGTTTTAATTCCAGGATTAAAAATCCTACTTGTTAATAATAATAATAATAATAATAATAATAATAATAATAATATATAAATCATATTGATCATAATCCCTTAATTTTTTTTTCTTTCCTTCAAAATTTTGAGCACCAATCGGTCCATTTACTTAAACACGCTCAAAAGAAACAAAGACTACTTCCTTCACTGGTGTGATACTACAAATACAAACTCAGGTTATAGAAGAGCAAATGGGTACATCAAGCACAAAATTTAACTCAAAGCTTCACCTACATTATAGGGGATTGATCACAAAGAGGTGAGAATGGTAGACAAGTGATTTAAAACATTAGGCTCATATAGTTTAGTTTCCCTCTTAATTTGTTTTCTTGTAGATCCGGATTTACCAGTTGCTTTCACAGAGTTGTTATTTCTAATTTTTATGGACACCAATCATCGTTTGCTTTTAATTATGATTCCATATAATTTAGGATGTTGTAAACAATGTTTTGCATCTATGAGTGTATTTTCTTGCATTGAGTTATGATAAAGTATGCTGGATTATATAAAGCATAATGAGATAATAAAGAAATTGGGGAGAACAGTTGAGCAATGATTCAAGACCACATCAGGCTAAGAGATCAACTACATGGAAAAGAAGATGAGGCAATAAAGAACCAATGTTTGCAGGTCAGAGATTAACAACAATGAAAGAGAGGGAAAAACAAATTCATGGTTCATAAAATATGGGAAACATATTCTTCTTATTAGCCGATGTGTCAATTTAAAAAATATGTAGTGAGGAAGGAGAGCTTAGCATCTATCAGTCACCCAGACCTTTCAGATAATTTCTGCTCAGTGCTACAGCTGTCAAAAATGAAAATGGCCACTGACTTAAAAATTAAGATTCATTTGAGTGTTTTTGTTACCTCTTGGAGAAGACAATAATACATGTTCTTGGAACTCGTTCTGACATATGTATAGTTTTGATGGAAGTGTTTTGCATGTCACTGCTGTACAGTAACGGTAAGAATTTTTAACGATATTTATGAGGTCGTGCATTCAAACAGAAACTAGTGCTTTTTAAGAGAATAAAACCTAATTTTTCTTGTCTCGTTTATGACTGTTTTAGTAATCAACACCAGGTTCATGAATGTATTATACCATAACTTTACCATTATACAGTAAAATTTGTTTAATCCGGAAAGTGAATAATGTGGAAATCTGTCCAATGTGAACAAATTTATTGGTCCCGGCGAAATTATAGTAATTTTACGTGTTTTTATTTTGCATAAAACGGAATCTGTCCAATGCGAAAACGGAAGAATATTTGTGCACAATTCATTAAGAAAAGTTTTATAAAGCAGAAAGGTATATAAATTTATTTATCCATTTGGTTTGAATCACTATTTCTAAAAACCGTCTTGGCATCCGCCTTCAGTAAAAAGAAGAAAAAAGCTGCTAATGGCTAATAAATATATGTATATATATGTATTATAAATATATGTATTATATATATTATATATATATATATATATATTTATTAGCCATTAGCAGCTTTTTTCTTCTTCTTTTTACTGAAGGCGGATGCCAAGACGGTTTTTAGAAATAGTGATTCAAACCAAATGGATAAATAAATATCAAAACAAAACAACAAACCTAATTGTCACTGGCCCTAAAGTTCATTGTTAAAAGCTGTTGTACTTCACATGCCGATATGTACTTTGAAAAATGCCTCCATTATCACAATCGGTATATTATTGTTTCAACTTATTCGTTGCAATAATTTTGATTGAATAACACGTGTATCTTGTGCTTTGTTCCCAGTTTATAATGTCGAGTAAAAGGAAAGAAAAATAATTAGCACCAAAGAGAAAAAATATAGTGTTGCAGCTTAAAGTAAAAATAAAAATGATTCACCGTTTATACGTAATAGCGAGTCATTTACATCTATATCACGCTGTTTCAATTTAATGAATCAAGAAATCCGAAGACAAAATAAGCAATTATATCGCAGAATTCACAGTTGAATATCAATCGTAATTGAAAGACCTTTTAAAAGCGGCAAAACTGGGGGAAAAAAATATACTAAGTTCTTTAAGTTCTTGCGTGACAGTAAGAATTAATAGAAATTGTTCAAAATCTCTCATTGATTAATTTTATTTTGATAATTTTTATTTTATTTTGTAACCTTGGAACGTATCTCCTATATACCCAACAAGTTACCACTCCATATTCGTGGCTTCTGTATTCGCGGCATATTTGCGGAAGATATCCCCCGCGAATAAGGAGTTTTTACTGTAGAGATTCTACCTGTATTGATTCGGCCTCACTGCACACCCGCTATGCGAAATATAGATACCTATCTTGCAAATAACAATTGGGCTGTAAAATCTTAAATTATTTAAATCTCTCACAGGTACATTTCTGAATTTACGGAATAAAGATGGCTGAAACATATGTATCATTCTCATTAAGCGAAAAAGTGAAAGTGATTCAAGATAAATCTCCAAACATTTCCGGACCGATCCTCCCAAAGTCAAGCTCTAACTCTTGTTAAATCACTAAGGCTATAACGATTTCTAGGAATCTTCAGGTTGGCTGGACAGTTGTAAAAGACGACACAATGTAGTATGGAATGACATTTCCGAGGAATCAAAGAATGTGGACGAAAGTGTACTTAGTGAGTGAAAACCGAAACTGCATACTTGAATTTCGGGATACGCGCCTAAGGGCCGGTTGTACCAACTCGGTATAAGTTCGGAAAACGTGCTAGCTCAAGTATTCAGCCAAAGTTGCGTTGTACCACGACAGTATATCACCTAACCAGGAGCATAAACTCGGTAGACTTTGTACGGTCATTCGAAGCCTGATTTTGAGAAATACTTGAGTTAAAGATGGCCGATGGAAACTTATTTATCGATACCGATTGTAATGACGAAGTGTTTTATAATATATTTCTCAACATTCGGAAAATCAGAAAAATCAGGGGAAGACCGGATCATATTGAAAATTACAATGATGAAGAATTTTTCGTCCGCTTTCGCCTTGATCTCATCTGACATCGATTAGAACATAAAACGAAAAGGTAAGATTTTAACATTTTTCGTTTGTATTTTATTATTTCCACAATCATTGTTTAATATTTGTAGGTGATTATTTAAACATTTTTATTTAAAGAGGTATGAGCATGAATACTCGTACTTGAACCTGTAGCTTCATTAGATAATACTGTATAATACAATGCATTTTATAATAGGGGTAGGAGTTTAAAAAATAATCTTCTATGAAAGTGTGCTTTTCAAATATAATTGCTTTTATTTTACACACTATAATTTAACAAAAGAACATTGAAGTGTAAATTATGAGGTTATATTACAACGCCATTAAATTAAAATCTTAATTACAACGTTGGTTATGCCATCGACTTTAAATAAAAAATGTGTATTATGTCGTGTGCCATAACCTTTTTTCTAAACTATCATAAAATTGATAAATTATTATTATTAATCAGGATATTATCTGTAACATAACCATAATTTTTTCAACATTCTACGGAAAAATCTCAAGGAGACCAGTTCATCTTGAAGAAGGTATGGAAGATTTTTTCGTCTGGTTTCGCTTTTGAAACGAAGCAATTACGTTCAATGTGGATCTTATCATACATCGATTACAACAGAAAGGTAAAATATTTTATATTTAGTAAAAAAATTAATAAAAAATAGTCTTCTATCCAAGTGTAATTTCTTAGGCTATATATTACGTACCCACAAAAATGTAACAAAAGAACATTGAAGTGTTCATTTTGAGACCTCTAAACTTATACTTAATTTCCAATTTTTCAAGCTGTTATTACATTGACACATTATTATTAAAATGCACTGGCTATTGTATGCCAAGAGACCATGTATACTTATTTTGGCTCAAGTTTCCATTAAGTGCAGTGAGAATTTTTTCTAAGCCCGAGGCAGACACAACGCGCATGCGCCAACAAGGTTTTATTTTCAAATTATTTCCCACCATTTACAACAAATTTTACATTTTTTCTAACGATTACTTGAACACATTTTTCTATGATATTTAACTATATACGTAACATGAAGACGTGGCAACCATATTGATTTTAAGGAATATTCTATACAACAACAGTGCAGCCAACATAGGTTATGTACTTCAAAATTTGAGAACTTACTATTTATTTTTGGGTGTTGCATTCTTTCACAGGTTAAATTATGTTAGGTTAGCTTTTAGGTTGGTCTTTCATAAGTTAGAGTACTTAAATTGCATTACGTTAGCTTTTAGGTTTGTTAAATAGCATGTATAATGTTGGCTGCATCGCGATATTCCATAGAGTAAACTGCTTCGCGTTTGTCGTGCATGCGTGTGGTGTCTGCCTGGGACTTGTAAAAAATTCTCACTGCGCTTAATGGAAAGATTATTTCTTATTTTATTTCATTAGCTGAGAAAATGGGCAGGTAAGTGTACACCATATTAGTTTATAGTTTATTGGATAATCTGGTGCACAATAAGGATAAGTTTACTATTCTGTTTGAACAGTGACTAATGTAGATGGAATCCTGGCATAGAATAACCAAAACATCACTGTGAAGTTATGACATTATTAAAAGCTGACACGTAGTACACAACGCTTTGGAGAAACCCCAGTTTGCAACTCACCTTGAATTTTTCTGGCTCGACTTTAGATTATCTTCCTCTTGAGTTTTCATCTATGTTCTTGTAATACTGATGCTCTACGTACTCCTTCTGTCTTTACTAACTTTTGTACTTTTTTAAACATATTCGCTTCCGATTTCACTCTGCTAATTAACTTCAAATTTGAATTCAAAATTTAAACTGGTGATACTGTATTTTACAGGAACCAGGGGTTCTACCTATATATTTACTAACATTACTTAATATTTTAAACTTTTTCAAACAATTTTTATAACATTATTAGACAACTTTGAAGTATATATTTAAATATACAAATCACAATATTATGATACTGTTATTCAATATTGTAATGCTGCTATTTTCTCCACAGAGTATATTACCTAGTCTCTAATTTTTCTATTGCTGTTTTGGGTTATCGCTGGTTGGATCAATATTAGGGAGTGATAAGTGAGTGTACACCCGTTTTTAATAAACGTTTGGTAATTTTAATATTATTAATATATTTTTTAAACATAGATTTGGAGATTTATTGCAAATATTGGTCATTTAAATTTCATTGCGACGGATAGTAACCGAGGATGATAATCGATATGTAGTTTGATTGTGGGTTATCGCTGGATCTATGAACTCTGGCGCATGCGCACTGTTGTTCTATAGGACTTTGAAAATATTTCACGCTAGTTTAAGTGCAGTTTTTCCATTTTTCCTACATAACAGATGTGTGGATGCGCAAAGCTTATGAACTTACTCGATAGATGACAAGAGTATCTGTGCTATTGGAATAATCAATCTTCACAATAAGTTCCCAAACATGCTTTTAAAGAAAGGATGTACATTAATTTGTAATTTCATAACCTAATGAAGTAAATAATTTATTATTCGATAATCTAATTTGATGTACAATAACTTTTCCTTCTTAACCAAACGAAATAAAATAGTAGTTATATTGTGAAAGATTGTCATACAATAGCACAGTTAGTCTTGCCATATATTGACAAAACCTTTTGCATGCACATATGCACTACAGCTCTGTAGAACTTAGAAGAAATGATTGAGAGATTTTGTATACATAGATAAATATATAAGAAATATAAAAAAAAATGTTTTAAGAATCGTTACAAAATGTTAAAACAGTAGGAAATGTTAGTAGAAATGGAAAAAGTAAATAGTGTAACAGTGTCATATTAATGTTGTATGATATAGCATAGTGGGTCATAAACTATAGTTCAGCCATCATAGATTTAAGCAACTTTCATTGTATATTTGATAAATGGTGACCTTTATTACAGCATAAGTCAGTTTTGGAGATTCTATGCCTCTAGTCCACCTGCATTAGTCACTGTTCAAACAGAATAGCCAACTTTGCCTTATGGTGCACTGCAAGTTTGTGTACACCAATTAGTTTATTAGATAATATGGCTTCCCATAAAGAAACCTCTAATTTAATTAAAAGCGAGTTAATAAGAAATGCCATAAATATAGCAACTTAACGTTTGTATGCAATTGCCCAAAATTTTGTATTGTATAACATGTTCTGGTATGAACTGTGAAAACATTATATGAGAATTAGAGGTGAGTTGTAATCCAATACATGATGTGTTCCGTTGAGGTTTATTCAAAATTAATATAAAATTATAGAATATTCACCTGAAAGGTCCGTCTCCTCAACTTAATTATCATTTAACTGTAGCGCTTTCGGGACTTGTCCCATCATCGGCAGGATTCAAAACTGTTTTGAATCCTGCCGATGATGGGACAAGTCCCGAAAGCGCTACAGTTAAATGATAATTAAGTTGAGGAGACGGACCTTTCAGGTGAATATTCTATAATTTTATATTAATCCAATACATGCATAATGAGAATAATGAAACTTGTTAATACAGTAATCATGAATAAAATAATGTGTACCAGTAACTGAAAGGGAATCAAATTACAATGCATAAAGTAATGTAACATATCAATTGTTGCTACACATTATGTTTTTCTTGGAACATCCTTTTTTTAATATAGCAGAAAATAAAAATGTTGCCCCTTAACTTATGACGTCTGAGAAATTACAATGTTATTAAAGTAGTAGAATCCACTAAAAATATTATGCATTTGTTCTATAGTCTATATTTGATGGTGAATAAATATTAGTCACTTTTGATTATCTGATAAAATCATAAACATTCCTTCTTTTTTTTTTCTAGAAGGCTTGCTGGGATATTACATCGCTTCATTCCCGAATGTCACCGAAGACTTAGACTGCACGCACATAAAGACCAGTTCTCCAGGATAGTCCAATACTGAGGAACATACAAGGAATAAAAGTGTATGATGTGCAGTTAAACATTTTAGATATTATTGTTTAGTTGTTGTTTCTTCACTCACTTCATACTTCTTAACTCCCAAGCAGACTCGAGTTTCTTCACTTCATTTGTGATATTCTCAATGCTGTATTACATTCACAACTGATGTCCAATGGCCTCCTATCCTGCAGACTGACCTCCGCGCCATCTGATGGCTGACCGACGAACTTCCAAATCAATCCCCTCTCCTTATCACCGGGTATTTCAAAATTCATAGTTGTGTTTTTATTCTTGCATATATAAATTTTTTCCCAAATTGTGAGTTCCTTCGGTTTTTCCAATTGTTTAACTAATTTTGTTTTGGTTTCTATTCTGTGTTTTTCTGACCAGGCATCTACAGCTATTGCAGATTTTCGTGTTCTCCATTTTTAACATTTCTGAGGTGTTCCTTTAATCTTGTATTTAGATTCCTTTTTGTTTTTCCTATGTATATCTTTTCACAATCTTTACAATTAATTTGATAAATTCCCGATTTTTTGCAGTCTTCAATCTTTTCATTTTTGTTGGTTTTAGAAAAGATTGAAGATCTAACACATGACTAGACAATATTTAACAATTGTGCATTGAAGACTCAGTTTGAAAAGGAGTAAATGTCTTTAGTATAAATGGAGTAGAGAGTCAATCATAAGCATCATCATTACCAGTGCTATGGTCCATAAGAGCCAGGATCCCCTGATATATACGTCCAATTTTGATTCCCCAACCCATATAAAGGTTTCTATTATTATTTTATAAACTGTACATAACCACTGATTTAATATATTATCTTGTATATCAGCAAATTAAGTTTTCACCAATGTAGACAGATTTTTTTGAAGCTGTAATAGTATTTTAAAATGCAATAGGAAGTATCATTAAGAAGTTTGTTTAATAATTAAGACATTTTGTCTGTACATTCTTACCTCTTATGGTTGTTTTCGTCAAATATATGTTTCAAGGCTTCTGAGCCCCATCGTCAGCAATTACAGACTGTAATCAGAAGCCTTGAAACATATGTTCGACAAATACAACCCAAAGAGGTAAGAATGTACAGACAAAATGTCTTAATTACTGTAATATGTTTTCTGCTGCTAGTTTTCATTAACTCTTTACAAAGCCTTTACTTGGATGGGAAAGGCCATTAAATTTTGCTCCAATGTAGGCTGAGATTATGTTACGAGCCTGAAATCTTCAGACTCGGAATCCATGGCTTTAAGTTTCTCCCAGAAAACTTTTTGTTTTCTAGGATTCATCCATCCTAATAATATATCGACCCCAGCCAGATTTTAACCTTTGACTCTTGGGACGAGCAATTTAATCCCCAGATCACAAGCCGGATATTGAGATATATATTATTTTATAATCGTTTTGTTAGAATCATATAAGCAGAATTCAGTAATTTATGTTTTTCTCTTCAAGTTTTTTTAAGATTTCTGCAACAAAAAAAAATAAGATGACTGCAAATTAAAGTTCCTTGTGAAAAAATAAGTAAATATGTTCCAGGAAACTGCCATTAATAATATTCACAAATGCAATCCTAATAGGCAGGTTGCAATTCTATATATTAAATGTTTGTCTCATGATATTGGTCAAATTATGTGTTGTTTTACTGTACAGATAGAAATATTGTAAATGCATTATAAATTCTCACATGCCTGTGCTGCACCCTCCCTTCTAGCCACTATTATGCCATGACTTATTTGTTGTAGTCAGAAATCCAAAGATTCATTCATTCACCTATAATGAATATCCATCCATAGTAATTCTGCCCGAATGGCAGGTCGTTTCACTGCAATCATAGCATTTTCATGCTATGCTTGCAGCGTTACTAGGGAATTGTGTAGGTGTGGTAGCTTCCGTTTGCCTGTGCTGTCCACACCGGTGCAAGGATGATGGTGATGATGATGGTAATGACAAGGATGATGATGATGACAAGGATGATGATGATGGCCATTGATTTCGGGGACCGTTTGGACCTTAAAGTTTTCCTGAAATTTGTCTTACAGGTGAGGAAAAACCCCGATAAAAACCTCACCCAGAAAAAAACTGGCCCCGACCGGGGATCGAACCCGGGCCCGCTGCGTGACAAGGCAGCACGCTACCTCGAGACCACAGCAGTGGACATAATGAATATAAATATCTGAAATGTATTTATACATCTGCAAAGAAAGTGTTTTATTTTAAAGTTTTATTTGTAATATACACCACGGCTATGGTCTCGGGCTAGCATCACTGTTTTTGTTTGCAGAGGGCCTGAGTTTGATCCCCAGTCCATGACAGATTTCCTGGATGATGGTTTTATTGATGGGTTCTCTGAACCTGTACGACAAATGTTAGGAAAATTTAAGGCCTAAACAATCTGTGGATCATCATATTCGCCAGGTTTAGTATGAATGTGATGTGAGTGAATTGTGCATCTTGTCTTAAATATTGTGTTTGTCTTGGGGCAGGTGCCTGGATTGGAGGTCCTCAGTAACCATGTGTGATCCAAAGTCTCTCTCTCCTCCCAACCTATAAGATATGAGGTTAAATTACAATAGAGAAGAGAAGATCTGTATAATATATTGTGTGTGTTCCAAAGCCACGTGGTGCACCCTTTCATGCTTTGGGTTTATCATATTATGTAGAAAAATAGCTTTAATGTGGTCTATTTATTATTTTACGTAGGTTATGTTTACTTTTATTGTGTATAATATAAGCATGTTGAATATCCATTGTATAATTTTTTATAATAAAGTAATGTATGAGTAATAGGTGTTTATTAAATGTACATAACATAATAACCAATAAATTACTCCTCAGAAGGTTGTCCCTAAAGAAAATCTGAAATCTACTGTCTTATGATTGGTTGTTTCACAAAGGACTACAGTTTTCTATCAATAACAAATTTGTCAAAAATATGATAGAAAATTTGAGATGATATGATATTATGTTAAAAACATATAAACGTTCAAAATTTGTTTTATCTGCATTATGTTAGTTCAAATTGTGAAAGAAATCAATCATAAAATACAAATGAAAAAAACATATAGTGGTGGTTTTTAAGTCGACCATCAAAAATTTACTTTAAAAAGCAGTCTTCTAATAGGGGATATCTCCTCATCCTGAATACAATCTGGACCTTTACAACCATAATTGGAAAATGTTAACATTCTTCTTCTTTATTAGGAATTTCTTTATAATACAGTAGTTTTCCTACAACCCATTGTAAATTTTACTCCTCCATTAAATCCCTATTCTCTGCATCACACTCTGGTTATCCTCTCGACACTATACTCCTATTATGCACTCCTTGAATTCACTTTCTTTTGATCTCCCTTTTCTTCTGTTGCCCTCCCGCTTCAGATTTAATATCATCTTAGGATCCTGTCATCTGACATTCTCTTTGTGACCAAACCATTTTAGGCTTCTTGAATAACTTGTAGAATGTCTTTTTTGAAACATCCATTACTTCTGTGATTTTAGCATTTCTAATTTTGTCTCTTTTTGAATTTCTAGAAATCCTCCTCCAAAATTGCATCTGTCGCCTATAGTTTATGTATTAGTTATGCTCTCTGCTTAATGTCCAATATAGTATAGGGATTTCCAGCCAACCTGGACTCTGCCTGTCACAAGCCAGGAGAAATGGCGAGTGAGTGGAGGAATAACACCTCTTTAAAAAAACCAGGGTTCATTCTGGCCTGGATGATAGTACTTTGTGACAGCTCCTTGCTAGGATACGGCAACTGCTGCCTTGTAAGGATATGTTGGTTCGTCAAAGCCTAGAGGAAGGAAACCTTGAACAAAAATCATCTGGTCCTCTAGGTTGGGGATTATAACAATGGCCCAGCTCCCCATTTTATGGAGAAAAATTAACTATGCTAAAAAAATTGATGTGAAGAAAATATCAACATCTGAGTATAATTTATTGCAAGCATATTAATACTACTGAGTTCAGGTGAGATAATTTATTTGAGCAGAGGTTGCTGTTACTAATTTAACTATCATTTAAATATGTACAAATTGAAGGACTAAACTCATATATCAATAGCTATCATAGAAAGATTCTGAATTTACAAACCAAATGTCTTGCATAGTTAGGCCTAAATAGGAAAAAAAATGTTAATATTTTTATTCTCAATTGTTGTATTATTAGATTTCAATGGGATACAGGATTTAAATAACTCACTATTCTACCCCTCTGGCACACAGTGACAAGAATATAGCCTTCATTAGGTTTATTACATAATATGAGCAAATACAGGCAGTAAGACATTATATAAACTTATCAAAAGCATCGGCGTTGGTTGGGAAGAGAGAGAGAGTCATCTTATAGACGATCAGAATATATAGTCATAGGAATAATCCTTTCCAAGTAATTGTGATTGGTTTCAAAGAGTAGTTGTATGCAGAAATTTCGCTATATTATAATACAGTAAAGAGATCTCAACACAAAATGGACAAAAATTTAATAAAGCAACTTCATTTTGGAAAGAATGCAATAATACAAAAAAATCATACTAACTTAAAATTAACAGAAATTCACACTGGGCTATTTTTATGCAGTTTATTTCTAGTGTGCCTACATGTAAAAAAAAATAGAGATTCTTATAATTGGTCAATTTCCAACAAAATAGGCATAGATTACATAGAAAAAAATATCAAAATAACCAAGTAGGTTTATATATAACATAAGACAATTTACTTGCCTTCAGTCAACTGATGACCATCTTAAATTAAAAATTCAGTTAATCAAAAAACAAATCTTGGTACTTATAATAGCTATTTATAGCTAGAGCGAGGAATTATATGAAGAAAATTATAAGAAAATATGAAATCGTAAAGACAAAATATGAAAATTATGACACAAAAATATAATGAAGCTACTATTTTCTAAACTTTTTACATATATTTATATGCATAGACGCACTACGACTTATAAGTGTACATACAGCACAAACAGAACTTATTTATAGCACAAGAAATCAAAATGTTCACTGTATTTTGATTATAATTTTTCATTATTTTTTACCCAATATAAAATATCATATTCATGATCTGAAACAATTTTAATGGATCATACCATAGCGTAGTTGTATAAGGAAACGTGGTAAAAACAGGGAAGTCGTGAGTTCGAGACTTGATATGGTCAAGATTTTTAGCTGGACCAGACCTTCTGATGGCATTGTAGACCTGGGATCGACTCAGTTCCTAATGGAAGTGAGTACTATATGCATGTTCTGGGCACAAATGCGGCCATCAGGCAGATCTGACAACCCGGCAGACATCTAGTGCCTTTTGTCTAGAAAGATGGAAAATTCAACATGCCACTACCCCAAAGGCCTCCCAAGACTGTAGTGGAATTATTTCATAAATCAAATCTGAGAGTTTATATATAATACAATTAATTAATGTATTGAATGATTTTTAATTATGAAATTTAAACATATGCAAGAAACAAAACATTGCAACCCAAACTAACAGGTTTCCATGAAATATAGCACTGACAAAGTTTAGAGCAGGTACCGGTATAGTTTGGGTTATTGCTATCTTTACATTGCATGAAGATATTAAATTCATGTAGATGCAAATGTAACAATAACATTAAATTGGACGATTTAGAATACAAGTAAACCATTCCAGTATGTCATATTTGGGGAGACAAGATGTTAAAAGTTATTAGTCCATAATTGAATCCAGGGATTGTTTCAGAACTCTCTTTGCAATTACAGTTACATTTAATATTGAACTATAAACATGGTGAAATGTAGTTAGAATTATTTTAACGTTAGTTTTTTTGTATATATGAAATAGGTCTTGCATAGTGTCTAGTCTTGGTCTACTTGTGCTATGAACAATCAAATTGTCAATTATTAATTTTGTTCATAACACATAGATAGGATTTTTTAAAAATATTTGTGATAGTAAACTATACAGCCTATCTGTCAGAATTGTTTTGCAGAATGAAAAATTATGCTCAACATCGCATGATGTTATGGGAGGATACTCGTATCATGCTATATTTGATAGTTTGATGTAAGTGAGAAAAATGCTGGCCTAACCTACATCAACGTTATTAATTTCACAAAGATATGCTTCAAGTTTCTTACATTTCAATTCTGTAATCTGTTCACAAAGTAAGTACTATCCTCAGGTAGCAAGAACGAACTGACAGCTACCTGACTACAGAAAATTCCAATATTGTTATTCTACTTATTCATCTAGGCTCATGATCTTGTTCTGGGGGACAAAACCTCCATCGAACTTGACACTCTGTGACTCATCATCCAATTATTTGCTTTTATAAAGATACTGAAAAATTTTCACTTGTCTACCACATTACATTGTCAAAAATTACACAAATACATTCATTTCAAAAATATAATGAATTCCTAGAACTTTTATTGAAAAAAATATCGGAATTTGAAAGTTGAAAAACATGGAGGAGTATGAAATTTTCACTAAAATATGAACATTTTGTTAAAATATTATGAAATATGAAGTTTTTTGTTGGTCTTATTTGATTCTGCATATCATAAAATGTAAAGATACTTAACCTCAGCGCTCTCTGACAAATAGTTTAAAACATGAAATTTTATAAAATTCCTCTCTCTATTTATAACAAATATGAGAAAGTTTGAATTTCATATAATTAAACATCGCATTACTTTTTTAATTTTGGTGTGTGCGTGTATTATACCGTACATATATTTCACAAAACTATTACTACGTGTAGGCCTAATTACATTGAATTGTTATAATATTAAACAAACTTCAAAGAAATAAAAATAATATTAAAATGAATAACACGAAAATGGAAACTAACCCAATTTATTTAAAACTACGTACATCTACACTAATTTATAATATTGAAAATAAACTATAATATAGTATAAAATTAATTATATCAGAATTGAAAACATTGATGCAGTATGGATAAATAATGAAAGCAGACGAATTTTTGCTATGGGAAATAAAAAAACATAAGAAAAATGATGCGCGGATACACAATTCAGCCAACATAATACGGAGGGAAATTGGAATTCATTACCAACATAACTGAAAAGTTAAGTTAAAACCGGTATAAGCAACTGGCTGTTAAAAGCAGGTGGTACAACGCATATTGACTTTGTACTCCTGCTAGCCTTAAGCGTCAGATGACTAACTGGGGAGTTAACCTGAAGTTCGTACAACCGGCCCTATGAGACATTTTTAACGCTGACGAAATGGGACTGTTTTTCCACGCGTTACCGTCGAAGTCCCTCATACATACTATACTTCACTTTTCAACGGCAGCGTAACTACAATTAATACAGGGTAAATAAAAAAGAATATACGGTACTCTATAATCTAAGATTATTAATAATTTTTAGTTTTTTCTATAATACGCAACTTTGTCCAATGTGGAAAACAAAATGGTCTCATGCGATTCCGCTTTGAGCAAGTTTTACTGTATATGTTTACATTATGGCTGTAAAAAGTAATACAAATATTTTTTTCTCAAAAAGCTGTTTTAAGGCATAAAACAAATAAACTTAATAGAATAAGATTTAAGTGTAGACAAGGGGCACAAAAAAAATGTCCTAAACAGCAATCTATACAATAGTGGACTAACAAAGAAAGTACTTGGGCTCGAACAAACACATATACACCAAAATCGTGTGAGAGATAATTTAAAGCTCCCAGATCGCACTAGTGATACTCGCCCATCTGCAAAAGTCTGCAGATGTCCGTTATAGGTCTCTGCGTGTGCCATGCCTCATTACATATTGATCTGCCGATACGCCAGTCGAGACCAGTAGCGACGGTGCAGTGTGCCTCTGAATTTGCCTTTTGTAAAGTTATTTGTGCAGTGAAGCGTCAGATGGGTCGGCGATTGGCAATCAATCCTGCTAATGTATTCCGATTGGTTGAGATGAAGTTACGAAAAACTCTTCTTCGTGAAGGTGGTATTGGTGTAGAAGATGAATCATTCGCATGTTTTCTGGTATCTATTATAGTGCAGAAATATGAGCATAACTTAGAAACAGATACTGTTGTATCACTAACACATAATTATGATGCTAGTCATGATAATGATGAACAACTCATTGCAAGCGGTAGTGATATGGCAAGTGCGGGAAGAGGCGATGGAAGTAGTGAAAGTGAATTCCAACCCTCTTCTGATAAGAAGGTTAAAGTCGCAAGTATCATCACGGCGTTTGATGGCAACACACTAGAGAACATATACAATTATTATCACGTAAGAGATTTCAACACATACGACAAGCTTCTGAAAAGATACCCTAAACTGAAGGCTAAAAGCAATATTAAAAACATACTGGACCACGTGGAAAAGAAATGAGAAGGAAATACAGTTTTCAAAGGATATCGTACACTGCAGTTCAAGATCATCAAGCAGCGTGTAATGGCGAAATTCGACGAAGCGCAAGAATGCGGTTCCGCCGTTCATTATTGTCATTTACAACATTGGGCATTGGACGTAGTTAGAAATCTCGGGTGTACAAACTTTACAGCTTCACTTGGATTATTTACTTATTTGCAAAAAGGAGTTTAGGATAACATCACGCCGTATCACTATGCTCCAAGCACGAAAAATAAGGATGACGATCAAGAGCTGATTCAAAGAGCTCAAACGTTTGTTGCTGACGTCAATGAGCATATCACAACAGAAAAAATCGAAATTAGTTCTGTATGGAACTGTGATCAGAGTCAGTACAACTATGAGCTTACTTCTGATAGAACGCTATCCATGAAAGGGGAGAGAAACACTGTCTCGATGTTGCAATCACTTAACAGTGCAGCACATAGTTACACGATCGATGTTGCTATATCAATGGAAGCACGATTGGCAGAAAAACTCTATATTTGCTTCCAAGAACCTAGTGGAAAGTTTTGACCCCGTGTGTCAAAGGAAATAGAAACTCGGTGGCCTCCAAATGTCTTCGTGGATGAAAGTGTGAGTGGGAAGATGACGACACAAAATCTGAAGACTTTTTTCTGTCAGTTTTGAATCCAAATTTGTCGAGAAAGTCATTAGTACATTGTGACTCCTGGTATGGACATAAGGATGAACAAGTACTACTGGAAGCATATGGCGGAAAAGATGTACACTTAGCAACAAAAATAATGAGCCATCTCTTGATCTTGAATATGTCAAGTTCTAACGCGCAATTCACACAAGTAAACTAATAGCACAGTAGGGCTACAATACGTTTCCCTTGTTCGTACAAGAGCATTCTTTCTAAACACAACAAGGATGCGAAAGCTTAGCTCAGTGCTTATTGGCTTGATTCGTATGCAAGAGGTTACAGGTTCGATTCCCGGTGAGGTAAGTTTTTTTAATTGTTAAAATGCTTTCTATTTTATTCCGTATGTCCATTCTTAAAGAAAAAAAGTATTATTTGGAAGTATTACTATTGTTATTATTATTATTATCTATTTATAAACATGTTTGCAGTGTAATAAAACATCTTCCTATGCCCAAACATTTTTCAAATTTTTATCTTCTTTTTCTTGGGTACATTTTGAGTTTATTTTGATCCCAAAGTCATTACATCATTTGATACATCTCATTATTATTATTATTATTATTATTATTATTATTATTATTATTATTATTATTAATTATCTATGGGCTGTTATTATGCTGGACTTGACATAATTATATAAACCAAATATTTTAATTGAAGGGTAAAACTTTTTCCTCGCTAATACATAATAAGTAAATAAACTCATAAATATATGAATCTATATTATATTTTATTACATAAATTTATAGCATTATTATTAAAATGTGGTACTGCACACACAATTAAATTTATACCAGTAGCTAAATGGTGTTTGCAGAGTTTACGAAGGCAGCAAATATTACTTAAGATAGTGTAGAGTAGACGTAAATTATGTGGCAGAAATTAAAAGCTATAGGATGTATTTTGCTAAAATACAAATGAATAAAAAAATGTCGGATGATTCGAACCCTGACTTCCACATATATTTCGTGTCGTTGTAAGTAGTGTAACGATCTACACTACTCGAACGCCGGATACTAGTTGCCGTGTTTACTTTTGTACTATGAACGACAGTTGAACTTTATTTAAAATGTCGCAATTTGAGTTAACATTGCAATTGTCGAACACTTGTAAATATCTAGAAACACGTCTCCTTCACTGTTCTTTTAACTATTTAAGACGGTTACAAAAACTACAATACAGCGTATTTAAACACATTTAACAATGCGTTACCTCGTGAACCGAAGCTATGACTTTTCGAGCATGCGCAGTGGGCCATAACAGGAACTCTGCTTTTTGCAGCGGCTCATTCTTTTTTCGCTAAGTGTACATTTAAAAATCAAATTCCACCAGTGTACATTTAAAAATAATTCCACCTAAAACTACGAAATATGCACAACCGCTGGATGTGTATTTCTTGGGCAATATAAAATATATGCCAAGAGAAATAACAGACCTTATTAAACTACGTTCCAGTAATATGCAGCCAAAATTGCATGACAGATTCTTTATCATGAATTTGCATACTGTCATTTACAATCAGTTATCTGCGGGAGTATATAGACCAATGCTTCGTTACGCGTGGCAGAACGCTAGCTACGATATTGGCGAACCAGTGGTCAACTTCAAAAGTGTAATTGACGTGGCGATCAACACTGATATATTAGAATTAGTCCATAATCATCCCATTTCGGGCAAGGTCCTCCTGCGACTGCAGAGTGGCTTAGGTTACTTCCTCGGGTTAGCCAATCACTTCAACTTCTTTATGGATTGCTTCCATTTTTGTCTGTCTTATGTATTCTAGTCCACAATGCTCCTAGATGACACTTGAACACTTCACTCCAACGTTTTTTTTTCTTCCAACTTTCTTTTTTCCCTAGTCCAGGTCCCCACATAGGCACTGCTTAGTCCACTTTTTAGGATCCATTCGGAACACAAGAACCCCCCCATTTCCATTTGAAACCCCTTGCTGATGTTGCTACTTCTTTCAGCCTCGTTATTTTGCGGATGTCCTCGTTCCTGAAGCGGCCCCTTCTTGTGATGTGTAATAGCTTCCGCTCTATTTTATTCTGGAAAATCTCTAGCATGAATGTTCCTTTTTTTCGTTAGTGACCATGTCTGCGAGCCGTAAGTTAATACAGGTAGTATATACATATCCATGCCTGCTTTTTTAATTCTTAGGCTGTTGTGTTTTTCTAGTAATATGAACTTTAGAGTTCCAGAATTTTTTCCATGATTGTGTGATTCTCATTTCTATTTCGATTTGAGTTTTGTTGTTTGGCCAAAATAAACATTGATGTAGTAGATTTTGATATTTTCGATCTGGATTATCTTTTTTGTATCGTTAGTCATTATCTTTGTTTTTGAGACATTTATTTGAAGTCCTGATTGTTTACTGTACAGGATGGTTCAAAATTCTCGATCCATTTCCATTGAATTGACATTTTCTTCGATGTTTTTCAGGTTCATCACCAAGTATGCTGACCATTGAAGAAAGAATAACAGTTGTTTCCGCGCGATTGGTAAGCTATGAACAAGTGCGTCAGGAATTTGAACGAAAGTTTCTTAAACCAGCACCTGTTAGAGCCAATGTCCGGATGTTGGTGAACAAATTTAGACGAACAGGAAGTGTTCTTGATGAAAAACGTTCAGGCAAACCACAGACCTCTACAAATGATGTTGAACGTATTGAGCACGCTATTGAACGCAGTCCAGGAGCATCGACTAGCAGGCTCAGTAATTACTGGACATTCCCAGGACAACATTCTGGTGGGTTTTGAGGTTTAAACTCAACAAACGTGCATACCATCTGCAAGTGCTACATCACTTGGAACAGGAAGATTATGCTGCCCGTCAGGCTATGTGCCATAATTTGCTTCAGGCTGTTGCTAATGAAAATCTAATAAACAATATCCTTTTCAGTAACGAGGCTACATTCCACATTTGTGGTCGTGTAAATAGGCATAATTGTCTAATATGGGCCGACGAGCAACCTAATGCTACATACGAATGGCAACGAGATACACCAAAAATTAATGTATGGCTAGGTGTAACAGCAACAAAACTGTACGGTCCATTCATGTTTCAAGAATCCACAGTCACTGGAGTCACCTACTTGGACATGCTTGAACAATTTCTAAAACCATAGCTTACGCAGGATGGTGTTTTACACACTGTTGTCTTACAGCAAGATGGTGCTCCACCGCATTTTGCTCTGTGTGTGCGTGTCTATCTCAAGGCAACATTTCCGGGTCGCTGGATCTGCAGAGCTGCGCCAAGAATCTAAGCACCACGCTCACCAGACTTAACCCCACTTGATTTTTTTTGCGTGGAGTTTTATCAAGTCCCATGTGTACAAGACTAAGGTTCGTGATCTTCCTCATTTACGGGAACGCATTTACGAAGCAGTAGCAGATATTACACCACGTCATCTGCTTAATGTGTTTAGAGCAACAGTGCAACGCTGGGAGCAATGCCTCGAAATGCAAGGGGGACAGATTGAACTGTACTGAAGATTGTTCACAGACATCTGACAAATAACATATGTAACAGTCATGAACGTTGGTCAATGCTTTCAGAGAAATGGATCGAGAGTTTTGGACCACCCTGTATTTACAGAGCTCTCTTAGAATGTCTTCTGCTTCCTCGTATGAGTGTGTTATGAGGGCGATGTCGTCTGCAAAGCAGAGATTGAATAATTTCCTTCCGTCTATATTTATTCCATAGTCTTCTTTCATCTTGCTGAACATATCCTCGATTAGGGCTATGAAAATTTTTGGGGACATAGGGTCCCCCTGCCTTACTCCTATTTATAGGGAGATTTCCTCCCCTACTTTGTCCATTTTAACTCTTGCTTTGCTATTTGGGTACAGTTTTCCTAGAAGTCGAATGTACTTGTGTTGTACCCCCTGGCGTTCTAGTGTTTTTAGAATGGCTATATGCTCCACCGAGTCGAAGGCTTTTGCAAAATCGACAAAGACCACATATAGTTTCAGTTGAATTCGTTCGCCTTCTCGATTAGTTGTGTTAACACTTGTAGGTGGTCTATGGTTGAATAACCTTTCCAGAATCCTGCTTGTTCATATGGTTGGTTTTCTGCTACCTTCAGGCTTATTCTTTTTGTAATTATGGTGGAGAATATTTTGTACATGCTGGCCATTAGGCTTATTGGTAGGTAGTTATCTATGTTAAATCTGGGGCTTTTTTTGTGGATCAAAATGATGGTGTTTCAGAACCATTGTTGTGGGAATTCTTCAGATTCTGATGATCTATTGAATAAAGGCACCGTGCCCTTGATAAGTTCATCTGAGTCCGTTTTGAGAAGTTCATTCCTTACGCAATCTTCCCTCGGGCTCTTTCCCATTTTCAGATTTTTCAGTACCGCTTCTACTTCGGAGGTCATGATTGGCAGAATGGTTTCTCCGTCCTTTAGGGTGTTAATGTACCTTATCAAGTGATCCTCCCTCACTTATCGTACTTGTGTAGAGTTCTTTGTAAAATTCCGTTGCTCTTTCTATTATCTTTGTGCGGTTTGTTCGTTGTTCTTGGACTTGAGCTTTTCAGTCCAGCTTTTCTAATTGTTTTTATTGCATTTGTGGATTCCGTTGTCGCTTTTATTATGTTAATTTGGTGTTCTATTATGTCTCTTCTTATGGCTCTCTTCCTTAGTTTGTTGACCCTACTGTATTCTAATTCGTTACTTGGGCTTTTCTTTGCTAGTTTCATTCTTTCTGTTAGCTGTTGTTTTGTGCCTTCGCTAAGCCTCGAGTTCTTTATGCCGTCTTTTGCATTTATGGCTGCTTCTTCTGACGCTTTTGTTATGATGTTTTCGATCTTTGTATATAAGTTTTGTTCATCGCCTGAATTTTCTATGTTTATTTTTTCCATGTATTTGTGTATGTTGCTGGCATATTTAGCTTTGTCCCAGCTTGTTGGTCTCAGTCTCCTGTTTGTGTGCCTCCTGCTTTGCATTTTTCTGCTGCTTATTTTTATCTTTGCCTTGACCATCCTATGGACTGAATCGAAATTTACGTGCTTCATTGCGCTCAATGTTGGTTGTCGTTTAATATGTTGTCGATCTCATTCTTCTTGTCGCCGTCTGGGCTTCGCCATGTCCATTTATCCTTCCAGGGTTTTTTGAAGAATGTGTTAGTGATTCTTATGTTATTACTCTGTGAAAAGTGTATTAGTTTTTTTTTTTCCTCTCGTTTCTTGTTCCGAGTGCGTAAGACCCACATACTGTTTCGCTGCTGTCTGTTTTTCTGGTCAACCTTGCCATTGAAGTCCTCTATAACCATATTGATGTGGGATTTGTGTTCTTGTAATATATCCTCTAGTTTTTCGTACAATTTACCTGTTTCTTCTTCTGTGATGGTCTGTGTGGGAGTGTAAACTTCTACTATTGTCATTGTCGTTTTTCCAAATCTGAGTTTTAGTAACATTATTCTGTCATTTATTCCAATTATGTCTTCAATGTTGTTCTTTATTATGTTCGATATAATGAATCCCACTCCTTTCTGTCCTCCTTGCGTCCCTATGTGACTGAGTATGTCGCCATTTACGTTATGTTTGTACCTTCTCTCCGTACTTCCCCCAAGCCAATGACACATATTCTTGAATTTTTTAGTTCTATTAGTCTTCCTTCTGCGAATAGAGTTATCACGTTAAGCATTGCTATTTCTATCTCTGCTTTTCGTTCTGCGCCGATTTCTTTTGTTATTCTTCGGTGGTGCCCACAGGTTGGTGTTTTTTGTGGGTTTGGAGTTTCTAATAATCTTCGTATTTGCTGCTTCCGTAACGTCGGTCGTAGTTCTACCTGTAGCCTGCTTCATCAGTAATTGACACTTGTAAACGTAGCGAAAAGATCTTATCAATGCGCCAGTTGGCCAAAAATCTGGGGCGTTTACCGTTTCTATCTCTATCATGTCGATGCCTACTTTAAAGGCTTTATTTCTTCCCCTGGTTTCAAGTGCATCGCAGTCTATGTCGCCTGTGATTTCGCCTTCCCTTAAGTAGGATATTATATCGTAGGCCTCTGTTTCTTGCCTTAATCTCCCTATAAATAACCTTCTGGCCACTTGTATTATTTTTTTGTTGTTTCCTCCAGTTCCAATTATCTCCGCTGTTTTATTTCTCCCGCTTTGTTTCTTCAAATTGTTTTTCTGGTCTTGTACCGCGGTCTCTGTTTCCTGTTTCTATAAAATCCATGACGTTTTTTCCCGGCGAGTTCTCGCTTGCTGTTGTCCCATTGGAAGTGTTGGGTGTTTTCCCTTCCAACACAAATTTCCTTTCCTGTTGTTTTATCTCTTTTTGCACGGAGTTCTTTATTTCTTCATATAATACAGCCTTCATTCTGTCAGTGAATGACGTTAAAGCATTCTGCAGCTGATCTGTTCTTCCCGCGATTGTGTTCACGGTTTCCACATAAATGTGATTGTTCTCACCAGATGGTGGAGAGCGCTGGATCTCAGCCGCAGTTTCCCCGACTTGGCTGGTAGATGTCGCTAGTTGTTCCGCTGGTAGTCGTGGATTTTCCTGCTCCTGCATTGCTCTTTCTTTGTAGCTTCTAACCTCTTCTTTTAGATGTTGTTTCTTAGATCTTATTGTCTAGTATGCTTTTCAGTTCATTAAAATTATTTGATAGGTCACTCACCGCTTTAATGATGTTTTCCTTCATTTGTTTCTTTGTGGTTCTTTATTTTTCTATTTTCTTAAGGCTTTTCAGAGCGCTTTCAATAGGTTCACTTACTGCTTCTGCCATCTGATATTATAGAATGTGCAAATATGACATGCGATCAACTTGCTTTCCTTCACTGTGCATTTTGCAGTCATTCATATTGCTGTGAGCATTTTATTGAAAGTCCCCATTTACATTTATAGTTCAGATATCTGCATTGCGTATGGCTTCTACAATGACATCTACAGTGATATCTAGAGCATGATTGCAGAGTTTTGCAGAAGAACGACAGCCACCAGCACATTAAGAGGTACATAATGGTCCTGTAACCAAACTTTCATACAGATACGTTTGTTCGAGCCCAAGTACTTTCCTTGTAAGTGCACTCCAAGCATGAGTTCTCATGTAGAGTGATGCAATTAACATACTTCAAATGAAATTTGATAAAAAATCGAATATATTTTTGAGAAGTGAGATTGTATATATATATATATATATATATATTATATGTAAAGAAGAGAATTGAACACTCACACCAAGTTGTGCCTCTGATGAAAATTGTATGAACTAGAAGAGAATGAAGTTGATGGTTACAGACTGCAACGATGAGATATTGGTACATAGTGCTTCAAATATGTATATCTAATAAAATAATATAATTTATATATCTAATAAAAATTAGATTGTTCATGGAAAAATATTAAATAAATATATATTTTTTTTAACATTTACAAAAAAGGATATATAATGCTATACAACAATGTTTTTCCTAACTCATTCAGAATTTCGTCAAGCCAGATATTTTGAAGTTGGTGGATAATGGCATTTTGTGTAAAAGTAGCACGGGCCATTACAATGGCTGCTCAACATTGAAAGGGTTAAGGAAGTCAAATAACATTAATAATTAAATAAACCTGTACTTTTTACAGTGTGTACAATGTTACCTATGTGTTTGGGGTAATTTGTACAAAGTACTTTTATTCTGGATTTTATTTTTAAAAAAATATATAAAATGTAGCAGTTTCATAGCAGCGTTAAGATAATTCAGTGTCATACTGCTATGCAACATCACATTAACTTCATATGTGGATAGAATTAAATAAAACTTAGGGAAACTGGTCCGTCACTGGGAGTAAATTTTAAATTACACTTAAGCTTTCCCCATTCTACAGGTCCCTTCCCTGTTCTCCAGGCTCCACATTAATGATATAGAATAATGTCTTAATACTTAACAAAAAAATATACAAATGATGTATCTCACATATTTCACATTCGTCAAGATGATGCTTCAATTGCACTCAGCCCGTAATTGGTAGTCGCAAGTTTTCATAGTTTTAGAATTCTTATCTAAAAAACTATTTGACGAAGAAACATTAAATTTTCACACACCTCATTTCATTGTAAAAGCAGTTGTAGTGATGTATAATTTACTAAAATTTGTGTAATTGTTTGAAACACTAAAATATCACCTTCAGAAAAAAGTGTAAAAATTGTAATTCAATAAATTTTGCATAAATACAAAACACAGATGAATATTAAGAAATTATTTACTTGGTATCAGACTATGAATCCTGTAACAAATTACAAGTTACCAACTATACTGATAATTATCAGTACTAACATCATGGTTGCCAACATGTTATTTACGTTTTCACTAAATGCAATATCAAACTTTTAACATTATTCGCAGTACATTTTAAAAACTCATTTCACAAGTTTCGTGCTTTACACAATACCATGGTTCAAGACATAATTCCGTCCATTGTCAGTCACAACTCCGAAATATATGAGGTGAGTTTTTAAAATATACTCTCACTGATGTTAAATAAATATTACCTCATAATGTTTACTTCAAAACATTAATTTAAATTTCAAACAAGTTTAATCAGGTCAGATTAGGTAGGGTACGGTAGCTTAGATTAAGTAGGCACTTCGCAATTTCCATTTTTTGTTAGTGTTTATTTCATTACTTGGCTATTCTATTTAGCAATGATAATAGATATTTTTCAACATTAATGTGGTGTGTTTTAGGTTATTTTTACATCAGCTCCTACTACAATTCCATGGATTCATTTGAAAAGAAACCACACACACACATATATATTTCTCAGGAAATTATTCACATATGCATTCTGGTAGAATTTTTCTTTTATTATTAATGAAGATTATAGAATTGCACAATATTATTATGTCAAAAGGAAGATATACGTGGAAATAATGGACGCTAATAGTCTTTGAAAGTTAATTTACAATTATAATTAATAAACAGAAGAGATGTAATAGACCATCGAAAGATGTTTTCTTAAGTGTTAAGTGAACAAGATAAATTCATTAATAAGTTTGTTCTGTCTAATTCTTACCTCATATTGTTATTCCTGCTAGACAAATGTTTCAAGACATGTCTGTCCCATGATCAGTAGTTACAGGCTGATTTTGTCCCAAGTTGTCAGCCCTAGATTTCGACTTCTACTCCCTCTTCCTGTGGTCCAAAGAACTTAGTAATTAGGTTCCTCTCCCCGGGAATTTCAAAATTCATAATATTCTCTCTGTTCTTCTCTATGCAGATTTTTCCCAAATGGTCAGTCATCTATGTTTTCTAACCGTTTCAGTAATTTTGTGTTTTTCTGACCAAACATGAGTACCTACTGCAGATTTTTCTACTTCCCCAATTTTTTACTTTTCTCATGTGTTCTTTGGTTCTAATGGTTAAATTTCTTTGTTTTCCCTATGCACATCTTATCACAATAACTATATTATCTGGTAAATACCTGATTTTATCACACACAATAACTATATTCAATCAACTGGATTCAACCATATTTCACACAAAATGGCAATCTTCAATAGCCTATCATATAGGTTGGTGATTATGCCCCTGAACAGAGAAAATTATGAGTTATAGAAAAAATATGTAATAGAAGTGGCAAGAGAAAACAGTTTAAGGAGAAAATTACACAAAAAAGATAAGTAAAAAAAAAATTAAGGAATGAAAGTATTCTCAAATAGAAAAACCAAAGGAAGTGAAATACAGGAAATTCACATAACATCCATGGGCACACAATAAATTCCACAAGATTTTTTAAAAATATTTAATTCAGATTAGCACCAAAGAATGATTATAGCCTAAACAAACTAATGAAAGATGTTCTTATTATTAATTTCATACATCTCAATGATGGATAAATCATATTTGAAGAGAAAAATTATACGCTCAGACTGTAGAGCACTTGGACTAGAAAACCAAGGGTCCCCGGTTCAAGTCCCGGTTCGAGCGTATAATTTTTCTCTTCAAATATGATTTATCCATCATTGAGATGTATGAAATTAATAATAAGAACATCTAAGAAAGCCATACTGGCATTTATAATGTAATGTATAATTCCCAAATATGTCTTCTTAATATAGGAGCCACCATGTGCAAAGATAGAAGCAAAGGCTTCAAAGCATTTGGTGGGCGGGAATTACAACGTATATAAAGAAAAATTTGCATTTAGATCAGTACTTGCTCAGGTAGCTCAAATGGTAGAGCACTTGGACTAGAAAACCAAGGGTCCCGGGTTCAAGTCCCAGTCTGAGCGTATAATTTTTCTCTTCAACTCTAAAAACTAATGAAAACCCACAAAAATAAAAAGACATGATAGTAAAAAAATCAGGAATATACCAAAATAAATGTGCAGAATATAAGAAATGCAGAGGGAAAACAAAAAGAAATGTAACCATTAGAACCAAAGAACACAACACATACTTACTTACTACTCACTCACTGGCACTATCGAACCCGTAGGTTCATGGCCGCGCGGACATAAGCTCTCCATACATCCCTATCCTGAGCCAATGCTTTCCAATCATTCCCTGTATAATCTACTTCCCTCAAATCATAGTTAATGTTGTTCTCCCACCTCATTCTTGGTCTACCAACAGAGCGTTTCCTTCTGGCTTTCCTACAAGAAGTTTCCATGCACGTCTTTCATTCCCATATGCGCAACATAACCTGCCCATCGCAGTCTATGAGACTTAACTGTTCTTATTATATCTGGCTTCCTATAAAGACCATGTAGTTCATTGTTATGTAGTCTTCTCCATTCACCTGTCTGTTCATCTCTCTTTGGTCCAAAAATTTTTCCTAAGAACTTTATTCTCAAATACTCGTAATCTCCTTTCCTCCCTTAAAGTAAGAGTCCATGTTTCGCACCCATATAATATAACTGGTAGAATAATAGTTTTATATATTTTCAGCTTAACGTTTTTTGAAAGGAGTTGGGACATCAAAAGTCTCTGCAATGCATAATAGCACGCATTTCCAGAATTGAGCCTATTGTTTAATTTATTTGTGCATCTCATTCCTATTTGTGATTATTGTTCCTAGGTATTTGAATTCAGCCACTTCCTCAAACTTTCCCTCATTTGTCCTTAGCTGTCCATTTCCATTATATACTGAATTTCTACGTGTGACCATATATTTAGTTTTACTGATATTTACTTCCAGTCCTAATTTCTTAGTGTTACTCAATAGTGTGTGCGTGTTGGCCTTTAGTATCTCCTCGCTATCGGCCAGTAGTACTACATCATCAGCATAAACTAACAGCTTATTAATACCATTCAGTTGTAAGCCTTCCTCATTCTCTAAAGATTTAATGGCATGCTCTACTACAAAATTAAATAGTAGAGCAGATAGTGCATCTCCTTGCTTCAACCCATTCTGGATTTCAAAAGTGTCTGAAAACTGTTTGCCTACACGCACCCTACTCTTTGAGCCATTTAGACACATTCGTATAAGTCTAACTAACTTTTTAGGAATTCCGAACTCCAGCAGGATACTATATAACTTCTCCCTCTTAATTGAATCATATGCTTTTTTGAAGTCTACATATAGTTGATGTACAGTACCATTATATTCCCATTTCTTTTCTAAAATCTGTCTTATACTAAAAATCTGATCTGTTGTAGACCTGTTTCTTCTAAATGCACATTGATGATCTCCTAGAATTTCATCAATATAGGGAGTAAGTCTGCTTACTAATATATTTGTTAGAATTTTGTACAAAGTTGAAAGTAATGAGATGCTCCTGTAGTTGTTGCAATCATTTTTATCTCCTTTCTTATAAATTGGTAAGATAATTGATTCCTTCCATTCATCTGGAAGAGCTTCTTTTTCCCAAATCATACTAAGCAACCAGCATATCTTGTCCATCAATTTTTCTCCCCCTGACTTTATCAGTTCTGCTGGGATCTCATCTGAACCTAATGCTTTATACATCTTCAATTTTTCAATCGCCATTTCAACCTCTATTGCACTTGGCTCTGCGACTAGCATTTCTGCTGTCTGTAACTTATCCTCCTCAATGTCCTGTTCTGTATGTACATTTAATAGCTGATTAAAGTAACTTTTCCATCTATTTAATATACTCTTAGAATCTGCAATCATATCCCCAATTTCATTCCGAATTATGTTTGTTCTAGCCTGAAACCCTTTCTTCTCTATACTAATTCCCTGATATAATTCTCTAATGTTCCTATTTTTTGCGTTCATTTCAAGATCATTAATCTTCTCTCTCAAATATTCCCTCTTTTTACTCTTTAGTAACTTGGTGGTTTCCCGTCTAACACCACCCAATTGCTCTAAATTTACCTCATTTGGCTCGTGTAACCATTTCATTTTACATAAGAAATGTCCTCCATGGTATCTTTACCTTGTCGTGGTGGAGTGGCTTGCGTGCTTAAATGATCCTGAGAGCTATGCCGGCGGTAGCATTGCTGCCGATAGGGTTACCCATGCCGGACTGGTCGAAGGTGATAAGCCAGACGAAAAAAGTACCTTGGGCGAAAGAGTGACGATCTTTCACCGTAAAAATACAACCGTCAAGAAATGCGGACATGGGTTCATCTGGGGTAAAATTTTCCGGAGGTCAAATACTCCCCCATTCGGTTCTCCGGGCGGGGACTACTTCAGGGAACCCATTCCAAAGGCTCAAACACAGGGACATGTTCCTAGGAACATGGAATGTTAGGACTTTATACAATAGCGGGGCACTAGAGATATTAACGTGGGAATTGGATAAATCGCCCTTGGGTTATAGTCTCTTTACAGGGAAGGTAGGTGGCCAGGCGACGGTAGTCAGGCATCAGGAGGAAGGGAAGCTTGATTATACTATGGGGGTGCAGAAAGACCTGCATTTGGAAACGGGTTTTGTAGTCAGAATGAGGATCCTATATGATATCCGAGCGATAAAACATTTGTTAGTGATAGGATATCATACATAATTCTAAAGGGTGTAAACGACATGATGTTATAATTGTAAATGTACATGCCCCCACAGAAGCTAAAGATGACAAGATCAAGGATGAGTTCTATGAAGAATTAGAAATGCTTATTTGATACCCTTTCACGATATCATATGGGAAAAGTGTCTTAGGAGATTTTAATGCATAAAAGTGGGGAGGGAAGGATATATTCAAACCAACAATAGGCAAATTCAGTCTTCATGAAGATAGTAACGACAACGGGGTTAGATTAGTCACATTTGCCACATCAAGACTCTCATTGTTAAGAGCACAACATTTCAGCATAAGGATATTCATAAATACACCTGGACGTCCCCAGATGGAGAAACTCGGAACCAGATAGATCATGTATTAGTGGATAAACGCTGGCACAGTAGCATAATTGATGTTAGATCAGTTAGAGGGACAGACTGCAATTCGGATCATCATCTGGTCAGAGTGAAAATCAGACAACGGCTATCGCTTATGGGAGGAACGAACGCTAAAGATGATTCTGTAAAATATGAATTAAAAAACTTGAAAAATGATGAAAATGCGGCAAGAATACCAAATCAAAATAGCTAATAGATTTGAAGTACTGGAATCTTCAGATGACAATGTGGCAAACGAAGAAGAAACTGATATAAATAAAGAATGGGAGGCTATAAGAGATACTATTAAATTGTCAGCATCAGAAAGCATTGGTTGTTTAAAAAGAGGCAAAACAAGAAATGGTTTTGATGAGGAATGTGCCGACATTGTAAAGAAAAGAAAGCTAGCAAAAATGAAATGGTTACACGAGCCAAATGAGGTAAATTTAGAGCAATTGGGTAGAATTAGACGTGAAACCACCAAGTTACTAAAGAGTAAAAAGAGGGAATATTTGAGAGAGAAGATTAATGATCTTGAAATGAATGCAAAAAATAGGAACATTAGAGAATTATATCAGGGAATTAGTATAGAGAAGAAGGGGTTTCAGGCTAGAACAAACATAATTCGGAAATGAAAATGGGGATATGATTGCAGATTCTAGGAGTATATTAAATAGATGGAAAGGTTACTTTAATCAGCTATTAAATGTACATACAGAACAGGACATTGAGGAGGATAAGTTACAGACAGCAGAAATGCTAGTCGCAGAGCCAAGTGCATTAGAGGTTGAAATGGCGATTGAAAAATTGAAGATGTATAAAGCATCAGGTTCAGATGAGATCCCAGCAGAACTGATAAAATCAGGGGGAGAAAAATTGATGGACAAGATACGCTGGTTGCTTAGTATGATTTGGGAAACAGAAGCTCTGCCAGATGAATGGAAGGAATCAATTATCTTACCAATTTATAAGAAAGGAGATAAAACTGATTGCAACAACTACAGGGGCATCTCATTACTTTCAACTTCGTACAAAATTCTAACAAATATATTAGTAAGCAGACTTACTCCCTATATTGATGACATTCTAGGAGATCATCAATGTGCATTTAGAAGAAACAGGTCTACAACAGATCAGATTTTCAGTATAAGACAGATTTTAGAGAAGAAATGGGAATATAATGGTACTGTACATCAACTATATGTAGACTTCAAAAAAGCATATGATTCAATTAAGAGGGAGAAGTTATATAGTATCCTGCTGGAGTTCGGAATTCCTAAAAAGTTGGTTAGACTTATACGAATGTGTCTAAATGGCTCAAAGAGTAGGGTGCGTGTAGGCAAACAGTTTTCAGACACTTTTGAAATCCAGAATGGGTTGAAGCAAGGAGATGCACTATCTGCTCTACTATTTAATTTTGTAGTAGAGCATGCCATTAAATCTTTAGAGAATGAGGAAGGCTTACAACTGAATGGTATTAATAAGCTGTTAGTTTATGCTGATGATGTAGTACTACTGGCCGATAGCGAGGAGATACTAAAGGCCAACACGCACACACTATTGAGTAACACTAAGAAATTAGGACTGGAAGTAATATCAGTAAAACTAAATATATGGTCACACGTAGAAATTCAGTATATAATGGAAATGGACAGCTAATGATAAATGAGGGAAATTTTGAGGAAGTGGCTGAATTCAAATACCTAGGAACAATAATCACAAATAGGAATGAGATGCACAAAGAAATTAAACATAGGCTCAATTCTGGAAATGCTTGCTATTATGCATTGCAGAGACTTTTGATGTCCCAACTCCTTTCAAAAAACGTTAAGCTGAAAATATATAAAACTATTATTCTACCAGTTATATTATATGGGTGCGAAACATGGACTCTTACTTTAAGGGAGGAAAGGAGATTACGAGTATTTGAGAATAAGGTTCTTAGGAAATTTTTGGACCAAAGAGAGATGAACAGACAGGTGAATGGAGAAGACTACTTAACAATGAACTACATGGTCTTTATAGGAAGCCAGATATAATAAGACAGTTAAGTCTCGTAGACTGCGATGGGCAGGACATGTTGCACGTATGGGGAATGAAAGACGTGCATGGAAGCTTCTTGTAGGAAAGCCAGAGGGAAAACGCCCAGTTGGTAGACCAAGAATGAGGTGGGAGAACAACATTAACTATGATTTGAAGGAAGTAGATTATACAGGGAATGATTGGAAAGCATTAGCTCAGGATAGGGATATATGGAGAGCTTATGTCCGCGCGGCCATGAACCTTCGGGTTCGATAGTGCCAGTGAGTAAGTAAGTAAGTAAGTAAGTAATGTAAGAAAAAAAAAAAAAAAAAAGGGGGGAAGTAGAAAAAGCTGCAGTAGCTGCTCATGTTTGATAAGAAAAACACTAAATACATTTTAACACAAGATTTAAACACAAAATTATTAAAACAGTTAGAAACATTAAACAAACTCACCATATGGAAACAAATGTACATACAGAAGAACAAGGATAGAATTACGAATTTTTACATTCCTGGGGAGATGAACCTAGTTACTAAGTACTTTGGACCACAGAAAGAGAGAGCAGAAATCGAGACACAGAGCTGAGAACCTAGGAAAAATCAGTCTGTTACTACTGAACATGAGACAGACATTTCTTGAAACACATGTCTAACAGAAACAACAATATGAGGTAACAATTAAACAGAACAAACTTATTATTAAGTAAAACTCAGAACGTTACTTCCTATCGTATTTAAAAAAAAAAAAAAAAAAAAAAAGATAAACTTACTTAAATAGGTTCTGATAAAAGTGATGAAGAGTATAAAAGAAAAACAGGGAAGAGATGGATTAAATGATATTTCTAAATGAAGGGCAAAATTATGAACAAAAATTTCAAGACTGACTATACAGAGTATTGACCGTAATAAGTATCTACAAGTCATACTAAAATATCTCTGCTAGTTTCTGGTTTCTTTAGGAATCAACCTCATGGGAGGCTCCGTGCTTACCTTTGTTATAGTTTTCACAATAGGCACCAATACTTGAGTTACAGCTACCTCACGTTTAATGTTGATGTTTTGAGACTCTTCTATTTTAGGAAATGGTGTGACCTGCAACCAGAGTTACAATCTGTACTTATAAAAATTAATAAACATATATATGTGCCAGCATAAGTCAAGAACTTTTGCAGCATTTTCAAACCAAATGTGAGAAATGTATAAATTGCCAAGTGGGAAAGTGGATGTAACAGGTAAAATATTGCTATAACCCCTAGATGTAAGGGAAAGTGGATGTAATAGGTAAAATATTGCTATAACCCCTAGACGTAAGGGGGGGGGTAAATATGATCAATCAACAACTACCTATATATATTTTCCACGTAACTCGTGTGGACGGATTTAAACCAAACTCAGTATGTATATAACTTAAATTCACAAAACATTCCATTAGGGGTTAGAGACCCCTAGCACGCATATAAGGGAATGAAAAGTGGCAATATCTGAAAATAATCTAAGTGGTTAATGTTAATATATTGTTTTCAGAGCCACTAATCCCATTGGTAGTGGCCCCATTGACATTTAAAGGTGAATTTGA